>WAAF01009146.1:214483-287693 GCA_013400475.1 Tricholaema leucomelas | reverse complement strand
CCCCCCCCCCCCCCGCCCCAGAATTTTTGAGTCAGATTTGGCATAAGTGGGATAAAGAAGAATTAAATGCAGTTGCAATACCTGAAAGGAGGACAAGTTAAGCTGGAAAGACCATGCTGGTTTGTGCCATACAAGGTACTCAAGTCAGCATAGATCAGGTGTGAAGGCACAGGAAGAGGAGTTATCTTTTTTTTCCAGGACACAAACAAATTAACAACTAAAGTGTATTCAAGAAATGCTTCAGCAAAACAAGGCCCTACACTATAGCTTAAGGCATGCTGTAAAAATGCTCTTGTTCCAGGCCTTCTGTCACTAGCTGTTGTCATTAGTTATACTTAGTGCAAGCAGCTGTTTTTGAAGATTGCAGGATCACAGAGTGTTAGGGGGTGGAAAGGACCTCTGGAGATCGAGTTCACCTCCCCTGCCAGAGCAGGACCATAGAATCTAGTGCAGGTCTTGAAACTCTCCAGAGAAGGACACTCCACAACCTCTCTGGGGAGCCTGTTCCAGTGCTCTGTACCCTTACAGTAGAGAAGTTCTTTCTGACATTGTGGTGGATGACATCATTGTCCCTGGGTCAGTTTTGGACAAAACTGGTTTCCTGAGCTGACTCAAGGAATGAGACCATGGAGAAGGGGGCTGCTCCTGTTAGTGGCAATGGGGATGGATAGTACAGATCCATGGGGAGTATAGTTCCACAGTATGGCATGGATTTCAGCAGTCGAGTGGGCACAGATCTCACAACACTAAGAATCTTGTCTCTGAGCATTGTGTCAGTGGCTGTAAACCCCTGGAGAGCAGCCACGGAGGAAGCAAACTGCAGAGCTGGTGGGAGCCAGGCTGAGGCAGTGTGGTAGCCTGGGCTCCTCTTTGCACTGCTCTGCAGGTTGTCTCCTTCACTTTGCCCGAAGAGCTGCATTGCTTCCCTGTAACCTCTACTCCTCACAACCCTCCTGAGCACGGATGGTCCTTGTGTCTGCCCCAGGCAGGAACTGGGTCACAGGCAGAAAAGCAGAGAACAGGCAGTGAATTATAGGTCATGAGGTCTGCATCTGGCAGGTGTTTGCTCCAGCTCTGGAGGGGTCAGATGGCATTATAGTGGGAAATCTGTAGGGCATCTTTGTAGCTGAGTGGATGTGGGCTGTGTGCACTGAATTTTGAACAGCACTTTTATTTTATCATTTCTATTTTGCTTAGACTGACAGCTGACTCCAGAGCACAGGGATTCTGGGGTGTAGGAAGGCAAGGTCTAGGGTGGCTTGGGCTTTGCAAGGGCAAGTAAGGTTTCCTTGCTGCAAGCAAGGAGAAGCTGAGTGCCTGGTGGGGTGAGCATCTTCTGGGCTTGCAGCAAATTACATGCCCGCACATGTAAAACTACACATAGCTCAGTGGGGGTTTACTTCTGGGCTTTTGATGGAGAGAACAAAGCTGAGTGCAGGAGTAGGCAGAGAGGCAAATGTGATAAATCAGTAATAAAGGACAACTGCCAGTGTGCATATAAATTGGGATGGAGCTGGCAGTAGCAATTCCTCACCATGTTGAATGATTATGTCTCAGTGTGCTGTGACAATAAGATATATATCAGACACTACATGGACAGGCACTTTCCTGATGGATGAGATTGGCAAAGAGTCAGAAGACGAAACAGAGAGCTAAATGATAAACTTGCAATCAGATAAAGCTTGTTGTAAATATCTGTGCTGAAACAGGTGATTGATTACTTTAATAGGTAAAAAGTAGCTATGAATTTTGCAGATGCAGACTCTTTTTTTTTTGGGCCAGTAAAGCTTAAAGTAGGTTTTGATGAATTCCAAATTACTTGAAAGCCAGGCAAACTGGAACAAAGTGATAGATCAAATTGATGTTGACATGTGAAGTAATACATATTGCAAGACACAACTTGAACTGCTCACAGGCATGGCTAGGCTCTTGGGGAAAGAAAGATCTGAGAACTGCTGTGAAGGGCTGGTCGATCAACTGACACAAACCAAACCAAGTGCTGTAGGTAGCAAAGACTGGGCCAGGAGAAGTAGCAAATGATAATGCAATGAACCATTATTCCTTTTAGTGGTATATCCTGATCTGGACTATGTCCAGCTTTTGCCTTGCCACCCCAGAAAAGACAGAGTGGAAATAAAGTTTGGTGGCAGAAGTAAGATGTGTCATGTAACTAAGGTTTCTCATTAGCCAGGGCTGAAAAGAAAGACTTTGTTTAGGAAGAGAAACCTAGAAGGTGGTAAGTCTTGTTTAGCTGGACAGACTCAGAAGAGATGTGGGAGATGTGAAGCTGCTTTTAACTCCTTTGAAAGCATCTGTGAGCAACTCACTTAATGCTGCACAGATCATGTGCGGTGCAGGGCACAAATGATCACAAATTCGAGAGGAGTGAGACATCTCTGCTTTGTGCCACAGGGCACAGTGACCTTCAGCAGAAGATGCCCATGGGATGTGAAGGTTCATGAGGCGTTTCTTCTTCCTAGCTGTCACTTTTAACAGTGGAGCTGAGTTTCCCTGTTCTTGGCTCAGCCATTGTGGTGGGTCCTCCACCACAGCCATCATAACTGAGTCTCATCTCTAGATGCTGTGACACTCAAGGTCCAGCTCAGGACACATCTGACCCAAGGATATCAAAGCACAGAAGGTAATCCCACTCCCAAGGGCCCACGTCAACTCCTTGTCCATCAGGACTGTAATATTTGCCAGTCTAATCCCACTGAGGTATCATAATCTACTTTAATTGGCTAATATTGTTCAATCATCCCTGAGAAAGTGGACAACAGACCAGCTGTTGGTTTTACTCTGGTAATGACATATGAAATGTCATTTCTTACTACCCTGGTACAAACAAGTTTGCTTATCCATCAGTGCTACAGCTGAAAGAGTATCAGGAACATACATTTCAAACAGAAATAAACACATTTTGTAGCTCCATTCAAATAAATTGGACTTTGTAAAGAGTGCCCTTGGAGAGGAAAAGAAGGTGTCAGAAGGGACAGCTTCCTGGTGTGCAACATGCTGCTCTCTTAATGAGTCAAACATCCCATCTCAGGAGTAATTCAGCACAAGATGGGCAGCAACCAGCAGGTCTGGCTGAAATTCTGTTTCTAGAGCTCCCCACTGGCTCTCAGACTCCCTCTTTGTAAGGTTAACCCAGGCTGCCCCCACTCCTGCTGGAGCTTTGTCTGCAACGCACAGACCTTGTGCTGGCTGCTGGTACAGGAGTGACTTTTGCCTTACACAATCAATTCACAAGATAGTCATCTGCAGATGTGGTGCATTTTAAAATGAAATCTACCTTTGTGGATTTCCAGGCACTCCATCTTCCTGCTAATCTTTTACTTCATTTGGGGCAGTATGGGTATTTTGATCATTTACTTCAATCTCAATTCACTTACCTCAGCTCCTGTGGCTAAAAGTCTTACTCTTTCCCCTCACTGCCTTTGACAAAATGCAGGGAAACAAGAGACCAGCTGCCTGTGATATTGCATTATAAACATACATTTCAAATGAAATTTTACTCTAAACTATTATTTAAAAACAATAAATTTAAGAGAATTTTTTTTTGGTGATACAAACTGTAATTGAAATTGTTATCTTGTTATGTTGTTATGTTACATTACATTCTGTTATGCTAAGTTATGAAGCTGGGCATGAGCGGAGTGTGTGATTGCAGCCCAGAAAGCCAATGGCATCCTGGGCTGCACCAAAAGATGCATTGCCAGCAGATCAAGAGAGGTGATTCTGCCACTTTGCTCTGGTGAGATCTCACCTGGGTAATGTGCCCAGCTCTGGAGTTCTCAAAACATGAAGGACATGGACCTGAGGGAGCAGATCCAGAGGAGGGCCATGAAAATGATCAGGGGGTGGAGCACCTCTGCTATGAGGACAGGCTGAAGGAGCTGGAGTTGTTTAGTCTGGAGAAGAAGAGGGTCTAGGGAGATCTAATCACCATTTGCCAGTACCTGTGGTGATAGGACAAGTGGCAATGGCTTCAAACTAGAGAAGGGCAGATTTAGATTGGATGTTAGTTATTTACCATTAGGGTAGTGGAACCCTGGAAGAGATTGCCCAGGGAGGTGGCTGGGGTACCACCCATGGAGACATTTAAGATGAGGCTTGACAGGGCTCTGGGCAACCTGATCTAGTTGAGGATGCCCTTGCTTATTGCAGGGGGGTTAGACTAGATGACCTTTGGAGGTTCCTTCTAACCCTGACCATTCATTACTGTTATGTTATGTGCTATGCTACGCTATGCTGTGCTATGCTATGCTATGTTAGTGGCGATGCTGCAGATGGAGAAGGTTGAAGTTGAATTTGAAGCTTAGAAAGGGAAATGTGGAGTTTCCAGGTTGGCCTTTAAAATATAAACGTTATTGGAGCAGATTAGTAGTCACCAACACAGCAAATTGGCCATTGGAATGGGCTGCCTGGGGAGGTGATGGAGTTGCTGTCCCTGGAGGTGTTCAAGAGAAGACTGGATGGGGCACTTAGTGCCATGGTCTAGTTGACTGGATAGGGCTGGGTGCTAGGTTGGACTGGATGATCTTAGAGGTCTCTTCCAAACTGGTTGATTCTGAAGGGAGCCTACAGGAAGGCTGGGGAGGGACTATTTACATGGTCTAGTAATGTTAGGAAGAGGGGGAATGGGCTTAAGCTGGCAGAGGGGAGATTCCGGCTGGATATTAGGAGGAAGTTCTTTACAGTGAGGGTGGTAAGACACTGGCACAGGTTGCCCAGGGAGGTTGTGGATGCTTCCTCCCTGGAGGTGTTTAAAGCCAGGCTGGATGAGGCCTTGAGCAGCCTAATCTAGTGGGAGATGTCCCTGCCTATGGCGGGGGGTTGGAGCTGGATGATCCTTGAGGTCCCTTCCAACCTAAACCATTCTATGATTCTATGATTCTATTCTATTCTTTTCTAAATACTTTGGGTGAGATAGAATATTCCCATAATGATGTCAGGTCATTTTAAATTTGTAGAGTTTTACAGCAATAAAACTGTAATTTTTATGTGATTTCACATGCTTTTAAGCTAGAGGAAAGTATGAAAGACCCAGGCTTTAAAAAAAAACCCCAAACTTCAAAACATCCCAAGAGCTAAATGCAAAGTTTCAGTAGTTTCAGCAGTAGCTCAGCAGCAGCATCAATCAATAAAAATCTCTATATAGCCATTCAAGTATATGATACATGGAACTGACCTTCTTGAGAGGGAAATTGTTTTCATTAAATCACTAAAATGAGACAAAGTGTTTGTCAGAAACAGTCCAGAAGACAACAGCAAACCAGCCAATGTGTAGATGGAGGGACTGCAGGAGAGGAAGCTTGGAAACTGGCGTCACACTGGAGAAGACAGTTTAAAAGAAACAGTGCTCCAAACCCTCAAAGTGGAAACAAACCACAAATTGCTAGAAGCAACAGCTGTGAACTTACCTGCCTTTCACACCCTGAGGTCCTGCGAGTAGCTACCTGGGCACGATGAAGCACGATGTTTTCTCAAAGCCAAGAAAACCCTCCTCTCTTCTTTCAGCCCTGGGAATTTCACATCTCTGTCTTTGGTCAATGGAAGATCTTACACAGGATGCTGCTGCCTGTGCAGCTGAGTATTAGAAGGGTGAGTTAGTGTTTAATACCTCCTACTGAAGCACTTGTATCTCATGGTGGACACCTGCTTGTCCTTTGGGCAGACAGTGGGTGCCACACCTGCTTCTTTAGCACCAATTGAAATCCAGATTTGAGCATGGAGCATTGCTGTGATGGAGTAAAATCTCTATTACTACCCAACTTACTTTACATGGAGCATATCTGCAAATACTGCTCAGGAGCTGGGGACCGTTCAGCCTGTTGGTGTTAAGCACCAGAGCTGTTCATGCCCATATATTCTGGTATCACCTCATGGCCTTACCTATGCTTGACACTCTAAAACACACATCAGATCCCTATCCCTAAGGCTTGCAGCCTGAAAAGACAGCAAGTGACAATGCAGGAGAGGACATACAGGGAAAGGTAAAGTGACTTATCCTGCCTTGCACAGCAGATGACTCCTTGAGTCAAGCACAGCTGTCATGTTTCCAAATCTGCTGCTCTGTTTCAAAGCCTTTGTCTACTTACTTTCTCTGCAGGCAACTTACCTTTCGCTTTGTTTGTTCAGTCTTATTGGCAGCTACCTTACAAACCCAAATCCAGGTCTCTTGAAGAGAGCATGTGAATTACTTAAGTGGATTTTCAAATGCCAAGAGGAAAAAAAGCTTGGTAATTAAAGTCAGAGTTTAGGTTGCCTTGATCTGTGGATTGAAGCAGTCACCTGCTTTCTGATCTCTGGTACACAGAAAGATGCTTCTAATAAAATGTTTTCTGTTGCATTGGAAGTTTTGGGCTTTTGTTGTTGACTGTTGCCATAGGCTGGGGCCAAACCTCTTGAAGTTTTTCCTGCTTTAGCAGCCTTGTGCCCAGTTTCTTTGGGAGAGCTCTGCTCACAGGCTAAGCTGCTAAGAAGAAATGCAGCAGAATGAACAGATATGCATATGCATATACACACACCTCCTTTAACACCTTTGTTGGTGACAATGAGTGCACCCTCAGCTTGTTGACAACACCAAGATAGGTGGTGCAGTCAGAACGCTGTAGGGAGGGGATGCCATTCAGGGAGACTTTGACAGGCTGTAGAGGTTGGCTTGTGCAAAACTCATGAAATACAACAAGGCCAAGTGCAAGGTTCTGCACATGGGTTGAAGAAATCCCAAGCACAAATACAAGTTGAGCAATACACAGATTAAAAGCTGCCTTGCAGAGGACTTGGGGGTACCAGTGGATGAAAAACTGAATACAAGCCAGTAATGTGTACACAATCCAGTGGGCCAAACACATCCTGGACTGCATCAGAAGAATGGTCAGAAGACAAGGGAGGTGATTCTCCCTCTCTATTCCATTCCTGTGTGATTCCACTTGGAGTACGGTATCTAGCTTTGAGGTTCCCAGCATATACATATGGACCTGCTCGAGTGAGTCCAAAGCAGGGCCACAAAGATGCTCAGGAGGCTGGAGCACCTCCCCTGTGAGTACAGGCAGAGAGGGTTGGGGTTGTTTAGCCCAGGGAAGCAAAGGCTCCAGGAAGACAAAGTGGTCTTGTAGCACTTAAAGGGGGAGAGATGGGCAGCGATTCTTTATCAGAGAGTGTAGTGATAAGCATGAGGGGTAACAGTTTCAAACTGAAAGAGGAGAGATTAAGTTTAGATGTTGGGAAGAAATTCTTCACTGTGAGAGTGCCAAGACACTGAACAGGTCGCCCAGGGTTCAAGGTCAGGTTGAATGGGGCTCTGAACAACCCAATCTAGTGGAAGGTGTCCCTGCCCATAGTAGAGGGGTTGGAACTTTGAGGTCCATTCCAAGCCAAATCATTCTTTGATTCTGTGATGTATTTTTTTTCCTCAGAAAGTGTAAGACTACATGTAAAGTGATCAAGATTCTAACTGGCTAAAAGCTTAACAGAGATTACAGCTATGGGAAATGTATTGCTGAGGTAAGAATTAATTATGGAACAGAATGATCTGGGAAGGAAGATTTAAAAGCTTTTAACTTTGAGGCCAAATCATAAGAAGTCAAAAAGCTTACTTCAGGTCCAGCTTTCACAGAACTGAAGCAGAAGACTACTAAAAATCACTTAAGGGGAAGAAAATAAAAATTACCACAGGTGCACTAACTGCATCAGTAAATAAAAACCCTACAAACATAGCAGAAGTCAGAACTGGCTTTGAATTTCTTGTGCAGCACTGGAAAAAGTACACTCTCCTCTGGCTTCGGCTTCTGCACTCATCATTATGGCACGTACACAAAGCACAATCAGGAGAGGTCACTTATGCCCTCCTTGTTTGTAACACACTTTCTGTTGTGCAGGTGTTTATGTTACTACTTGACATAACGTGCAGCAGTCTCCTCAGAAAGAGCTACAGGCAAGCCTTAGCTCATTAAAAAGTAGAGAAGAAACTAGACCGAGACAGGCTGATTAAGAAAATGAATATGCTGCACATAAAGAAAGTAGACTTTTTGTGGTGTCTGCTTTAGCTCAGACCCTGTCAATTTAGGTTGTAAAAACAGATGACAAGTTAGTTGAGAAATGTACTTATCCTGTAGCTTTCATGATCCTCTTTTACGAAGTATCTTAAGCCTGAAATTTCAGTTCCAACTGCCTACACATTAAAGAAGCTGAGAACTGCCTGCAGTGGAAAGAATAGGACCAGAACTGTTTGCATGCAATATTTCAGTCTAGATTTGCAAGAAACAATGCAGACTTCGGTAGGATTCCCAAGTATTTTCTTAAATAACAGCACTCTGAAATAATTTCCTTAGAGAAAACATCAACAATGGAAAAGTAGGGAAATGAGCCTGTGCATTAACTTTTCTAAGTGGCTCCAGGATCCACCTCTTGAAATATACACTTCAGTTAAATGCTGCTTAGGCTGCAACTTCTCACCTTCTACACTGTCCTATCAAAATCAGCTGAGTAATGTTGCTAATGAAGTCTCTGAAGCAGGTAATGATATTTTAGCATAAAGGCTAGGGGCACTTGACTGTGATCAAATAAAACCAATGCTAAAATATGTGGAAGAATTCAGTTTTGGTGATGAGATTAAAAATGTCCCTCTGATTTTAAATAGCTGCATGCTTTGAGTTGCATGACAGTGGCCAGGATTGTCTAAACTAGGTTACCATGCAATAATCTTACCACTCTGAGACGTTGAATAACCTAGTGTACTTTTATTAAGTAAATGGAAGCAGAGGTTAATGAACATTTATTGGACCAACTTAACACCTTGAAATCACAGGCATCAGTCAGACTGAGAGCAGCATACTGATAAGATCAAGTTTTCTTTACAAATCTATCAGCCCCTGTACAAAAATAAAGTATAAAAGGGGCAAACTGAAATGTTTGTTTCTTCCCAGTCCCAGGGCTGCTTCTGAGGTCACATTCAGTATAAATTTAGAGAAGTCCAAGAGGTGCTCTAAATTATGCAGTGATATTTACAGTACTAGGAGGACTCTTCTTCAGTTGGAGATTGAAAAAAAATATTGTAATATTATCTCTGCACCTGCGTGAGTCTTCCCTATGCAAGTGAAGCTTCTAGCTCAATTTACGGCAGCCCTTTGCCCTCTACATACCACGCAAAGAACACACACATCAAAAAGGTCTGAGCAGGGCAGGTGTGGATCAGGCAGACTGAAGAGTTCTGGGCTTGCTCTGCACCTCCTGGGACTGTGCTGAAACTGGTTCATGGAGCTTACTGGGCTATGTGGTTCAGCTGTACTTAAAGCCTAGGTCGGGGTTGGGTTCCAAGTTTATCTTTTGCTACTGAAGGTTCCTATGCGGAAAACAGTCTGTGGTAAAGAGGAGGCAGGACAGTATGCTGACTGGTGTGCTTTACAGTTCTTGTTTCTTGATAAAAGGCTATACAGTGAGAATTAAAGAAACAAAGTTCTTCAAGTTAGTTTTTCTCCTGTGTAACGTTAACTGAATGGCAGCTCTGCTTAGGAGAAGAAAAGTGTATCTAGTTACATTAAATCACCACTTAATGTCATCTACATAAGGCAGAAGCACCCTCATGGGCCTGATGAATTTTCATTCCTTACAGGCCAGATACACATAAATTCCAAGAAATTCACATAACCAGAGTCAAAAGTGTGTAGTCAAAACATTTATGGTGGCCTATACCCAAATTAACAAAATTACTTTACCTGTTTAATGTCATAAACATTTGAGATGAAGACTGTGTCACTGCAGTCAGATACCATTGCTTACCAGAGAAGTTTGTATTTCTAACACCAGAAATACTCCGCTGCTTGATTTTCAGCAGATCTTCCCATCTTTGTGCTTTACTGGGAAAAGAGGTAGTTTTGAGAGTGAATGAACCTGCCACTTCGATGGATTCAGCTAGTGTGCAACAATACCACTGGCACAGCTGCTCTACAGGAACACCAGGCTCCTCCGGGACTAAAACGACACAGCGTAACTACTTGAGAAATCACCTCTTACTCACTAAATAGTTCACAGTTTGCACCTATCCCCTTTTACAGGTGCTTAATGAAGAACAGCTCAGCAGATACTATTACTTTGATAGGTTCCCTCTGACTTGCTGGCTTGCTTACACGAGGCCCACACAGATAGTTTCTCATGAGTTAATTTCCAGCAGTCCACACACCACGAACTCAAAGGACCAGCTTACAGTACTCGTTTTGGGGCACAGTCACAGAAATGTGATTCCGGCAGTAGCGTAAGTGGGTTCAGCAGGTGGGGAAAAGTGATGGTTCAAGTTCCACTCTGCGCCGTAGGCTGCAAGCTGTGCTGTGAATGCTACACAAAATAAGCACCTGGCCTGGGATGGCCTGGCTGGCCCTAGACTTCGCCTGAGGATTTTACAAGAATAGAGACTTGACCACCCCACCTGCAGTAGATGTAGGCAGCAGACAACCAGCAATTTATGCACTTCGCAGTCATCGCCCCTGTGATAAAGGTTCAGCCGTGAGAACCTTTTCTGATTATATCTGTATTGGTCCCAAAGGACTGGAGCAGCCCATTGATCAATTACAGCTGACAGTTCAACTCTGAGAACACTGTTATCATTTCAACAGAAACACTAAGCTTCATACCATACTACAGCACAGCCAGCTAAGCCTTGAAGATAAATCACTGTAAAGGAAATGGTATTTACAACATCTAAAAAGAGGTGGAGATGTTTGCTTCTGTTAACCGTTTCCAGATAAAAATGCAAACCATCTGGGCCAGTTAGAGCATGAAGAAGGGAAACAAGATGCCAGGTCAGCACACGCTTGTATTTTCTCACTTGGCTCTGCTCTAATTCTGTATTAGTTGGATTTGTGCTTGCACAGGTGGAGCAGAGTCCCTGAAACAGACTACAGGCTCTGCCCCTGTAACAGCCTTCCTTGAACGTACTGCCGCGAGTCGCCAATCGGTTCTTGAAACTCCCTGTGACGAAATGAAGGACCCAAAAGCATTGAATCGTTGAACACATAAAAGGAAGTATATTTAAAATAAAAAAAATTGGTCAGACTGTAGAGTCAATTACCCTCTTTAGAGGAATTTACAGGGCTGTTGGAGATGAGTCTCTTGGAATCGTCGGTTTATCGCAATGCCTCAACTGGTTTCCTCACCGCACAGCATATTTCCTTTTAAAACGTGTGCATCTTTTAAACAATTACATACATAGTAAAAATTGGCATTTCTTTGCTTAAACTGAATTAAAACGTTAATACTCTCAGACAACACGGATCTGAAATGGTGAAACCAGTAGTTGCCCCCTCCCACCTTACAACAAATTAAATTGAGAGACAAAATTACAAACACATTTCACTACATGATTATTATTATTATTATTATTATTAATAATAAAAATCGGTTCTGGGTTTGGGTTTTTTTTTAAGTTTTTTCTTTTTTTCCTTTTTCTTTTTTTTTCTTTTTATAAAGTTGCCCAAAATGCAAGGGATGTGCATAGGTTTACAACTTAAGTCAGAATAATAGTTTTCACTTTTATTCCCTTGGGTAGGTGTTCCCATGAACGGAATGTACTTTGCTGTAGATTACAGGTTTTATCAACACAGATACACCAACAGCATGAACGCTTGCGACTGTCCACATGCATTAAGAGTCAAGACCCAATTTCAGATTCCTAAAAGTTTTACAGAATTCTTCAAAGAGACAGTATCACATTAGCTGGATGTTACACAAAAGTACTTAAAAACGCTATCCTAGAGGAAAAAGAACAAACCCCTATAAACAACAAACCCAAACAAACAAACAAACAAAAAAAGCGAAGAAAGGCCTTTAAAATTGATGGATTTGTTTTGTAACCACTAGACTAATTACTTCAAATAAATAAAGGAAAGCAAAATATTCCAATCCATAAAAATCAGACTCTAAAAAGAATGTAGTGATCCACCCCCGAGTTAAGGTAACAGAATCATATTATTATTACTATTAAAATAGATTATAGAAAGCAGCATCTATTTTGTGCAGTTTTTAGGGGCCCTTGAAATAAAAAGCTATGATTTCCAAAAAATAGAACATTCCAAAGGACTGAATAATACAGATAGTTAAAGATACATTTTTATTAATGTTTAGGAGAAATGATTGGAAAAAAAAAAAAGAAGATACTGTCTCTTTAAATTAGTGTTCAATTTTTCTTTTTTTTCCCCCTCCTCCTATCTATTCGGACATGACAATAATTATATTTTAGGTCACACTACATCTAGGTAGTCTCTAGGGGCCAAGACCTGTTGACACAAGGTCAATAACGAAGAGGTTTTCCATGTATGAGGTGGTTCCCAGTAATAACAGATTTCTTTTGTTTTGTTTTGTTTCTTTTCTTTCAATTCTCTCTCTCGGGACTGCTCTAGTAGACCCAGGAGACCGGGACCCACTGTGAGGCTGTGCACACAAGCTCGATGGCTTCCTCCAGGTGCCTGATAGTTTCATCAATTTCATTGTTGATAATTGTTAGGTCAAAGTAGTGTGCATATGTTCGTTGTAAGATTTCAGACTCCTTCTGCAGGCGCTGAAGAGATTCATCCTGTTTGGCAGTTAGAAAAGAAAACGAGAGAGACAAGTTGGATCCTTTGATTCTCTTCCTACAACAGATTTCTAACTGCTGCTTATAGAGAAGGAACCAGGCAAGAAAAGCCTTAGGGAGCCTAGGTGGTTTAGATCCCCCCCGTGTGGAATTCACACGGGAGAAATGGTACAATTTCTCTCCTGAAGCTGACGTTCAAACAACACTCAGTTATTGACATTACTTGAGACAAAACACAGATCTAGTATTAACAAAGCAAGGCAGGGGATGGGAGCTTAGAAAAGCAGCACAGACATGAGCAATGGAGACCATATGTGAATAAAAAGTACAAAGTGCTTCACGAGCACTTGGGCCTGTGTCCAGGTAAGAACACAAGAAACAGGAGAGGGTATATTGTCAGGTGTCAGCTGTTCCCACTTTTGGTAATGCTTTTTGTTCCACATCAGTTTTCTAGGTCTACTTCCTTTAATCATAATTTGCTGCTAAGGAAGTGGTGTCAAGTGTACAGGGCCAATCTCTTTTTGGTGGTCAGCAGCAATAAGACAAGGAGCCATGACTACAAAACTGGAACATAGAAGATTTCACCTCAACATGAGGAGAAACTTCTTTACAGTGAAGGTGACAGAGCACTGGAACAGGCTGCCCAGAGAAGCTGTGGAGTCTCCTCTGGAGACTTTCCAAACCCACCTGGATGCATTCCTATGCAGACTATTCTAGGTGATCCTGCTTGGCAGGGGTGTTGGACTCTGGAGGTCCAACCTCTAATGTTCTGTGGTTCCCACTCTGGATTACTCTGCAGTTCCTGTTTAAGAGTATGCCATTTCCAGCATTCCTTAGTGTGAGATCCTGAAGACAAACCACACAGCCTACTCTCAAGAAGGACCAGTGACAGCAGACCGGTGCTTTCCAGGGCTTTGTGTCAATGTCCTTACAGAAACAAGGGCACTGTATTTTGTGAGTGTGCTGCTGGACTCTGTGCAGCAATGCTGAGGTCTGCCCTCCAAAGAGAAACTGCAAAAGCCATCTTTCCAGGGCTCTGCAGCAATTATGGATTTGAACTTTTTTCCTGAAAATACCCTTAGAAAGGAAAATAAACAAACAAGTAAATAATTAAATCCTGCTTTCAGGAACGTTGAAATAGCCACAGGAAAATACTCAAGTGTTTCCTGTCTCACAGGGCTGGGATGGTTATAGGGCAAAACTACTTCTCAGCAGTATTGGCTCCTGCTGCTCTGTGGTCTATAGTGTCACCCTACTTCATTCATCAACTCAGATACACTGTGTGATAACACAGTTTTAGGCTGCAGGAAGTACAGACACTGTGCCTACAGCTGTTTTCATAAGAAATTACTCTGTGAACAGAATTCTATCCAGCTAATAACAGACTCTTCCTCTCCCCCTTTTGTTCTGTTTGAATTTCCCAAATATTTGTAATTATACTAGAACAGTGGCTTTCAGGTCCTCCAAAGGGAACAACCTACCCTGAGACAGTTCTCCTTCCCAGCAGCTATGAAACCAGTCACTTCTGGAAAAGAAGTTCTGCACCAAAGTTACAGTTCTGCTTCTCTCCTGAAGCTGCAGCCACAAATGAAGGGTAGGATGTTGCCTTCACTTGATAAACACTATGAATTTCATTCAAAGTTAGACAAATACTTCTCACATCCTCTCCATCCAAGGGATGCTCCTTGTAGAGACCATTACGCATTGCAAGTGTGAGGGTCCAGAGGAGGGCCACAAAAATGATCGGGGGTTGCAGCACCTCTGCTGTGAGGACAGGCTAAGGGAGCTGGGGTTGTTCAGCCCAGAGAAGAGGAGAAGGCTCTGGGGAGACCTAATAGCAGCCCTCCACAACCTGAAGGGCATCTACATGAAGGATGGAGAGAGACTGTTTACAAAGGCCTATGGTGACAGAATGAGGGGCAATAGCTTCAAGTTAGAGGAGAGTGGATTAAGATTAGATGTTAGGAACAAGTTCTTTAGTGTGCGGGTGGTGGAACACTGGAACACGTTGCCCAGGGAAGTGGTTGAGGCCCCATCCCTGGAGATATTCAAGGTCAGGCTCAAAAGGGCTCTGAGCAATCTGATCTAGTTGAGGATGTCCTTACTGACTGCAGTGGGGGTTGGACTAGATAATCTTTGGAGATCCCTTCCAGCCTGGACCATTCTACGATTCTATGCTTGAAAATTCTGTAGGAAATAACACTTCATGCAAAAACAATTTATGCCATTAATGCATTGGAGAACATGGAGCAATACTAATATTAAATCTTTTTGTGGTAGCTTTAAGTAGCTTTAAGCCATGCACCTAGTTAGGTGAACTGCAAAGTTCTCATAGATTTCAAAAGGGACATCTATTTATATCAGCAAAGAATCTGACTTTTTCTGCTTAAATTAACCTACAAAGAGAGAAAATAACACACTTGCCAAGCAGAATATTTACAGTGCTTTAATACACTTCACTAAGATCAATATATTGAAAGCCAGTCTTAGCAAAATCATATTGCACCTTTAAATGAGTTCTAATCTTGTGGAACAATGGCTATGAGCACCTGAAAAAAAACTATGAAGCTTTAGAATTGTTAAGAGTTAGGTAGATTTTTAACTGCTATTAAAATTTCCTGTTAGTGTCTTCTTTACCTAGAAGTATGAGGATGAACATCTCTCACTAAAGCATCTATCTGACTTACTGACAACAAAAATCTGAGAAACTTACAGCTATCTCATCTTAAAAAACCTCAACTGCTAGGTAGAGAGGAATATGAGTATTTACCTGCCACATACAGATATCACTAAATCTAAGAATGAAAAAAGTTCACTAAATTTTAATAGTTTCCTGGCTTAGCTTCACCTTCTGTTGTATTTTGGAACACCTACATTTCCTAGCCTGTTGGAAATGTAAAGCATTACTTCTTTTATGTAATTGTAGGGGCACTGACAAGTTTGGCACAGGCCACTGCAGCAGTTTCCAAATGGCTTCAGAGTTTCTCAAGTTCTGCAAAAAGGGAGAGATTACAGTTCTTGTGTGTGTTTTTTTCTTTTTAATGTTCATGTTATATATTTATTTGTTTATCCACTTATCTATCTATCTATCCACCTACCTACCGACCTATCTCTATCTATCTAACAATATTATTCTGAGGCCAAATTTCACCTGAGTTTGTGATAAGAATGTTTATTTAGTGCGTTCAAACCCATGTCAGACTTGGGTGTTTCCTGTCTGCAAGATTTACATGTCAAAATTCATCTTCAAAGCTAAAACTTCCTCAAATTTCTTTTGCTGTACTATGTTCCTCTCAATTTCTCTGAAAACTCTTAGTTAAATTCTGAAGAGTGAACATCCCAGATTATTCGATAAGGATATTCTCAGTGTCTTTTTTTCTTGATACTACTCTCAAAATGTTCAGCTACCTGCAGACAAATGAATGTCAACAACTTTAGGAGCAGAATCTCTTTCCTTTTGCCCTCAGTGTTCATGCAGTAGGTGTTTTATGTAGGGCCTCGTTGCAGCGTGTCCATTACCGGAACAGACTTGTCTTTCTTATGACTAGAATTCAGTTCACTTTCTAATATTGTCTCCACCATCACAGCTGGGACAGAGGGGAGTGGAATGTGGCTTTTATCCACAAAACCTCTCCCACACGCATAACGGCCACCAGTGATGCTTTTGGGCTCTGAGAGCTGGTTTTCTTTGGCCTGGAAGTACATAGAATAATGGCTGCCACTTGTGACAGTCCAACAGATGACTCTTATCCCCTTCTGAGGCTGTGAGTATGCATAAACATGCCATCAGGTCTTTGCCAATTTTGCTCCAATAGAAAGAAATTCTCAATTTAAACAGACTGTAAACTTCTTAAGAAAAAAATCGTTTTCTTAGGAGGAAGCACAGGTAAAACCCAGAAGAATTTGGCTCAATAAAGATTTACATATGGCTCAGTAATGACTTAGATCAAAAATGTGGCACCTGCCAACTTCTCTCTGCTGCTGTCTGTGCAATGGGGGACAGAAAACAGCTGGAGGAATGAGGAACTACTCCAATGTATCCTGATATGCTCTCTCCTCTCTCTGTTTAGGCACAGCAGTAGCCTAATTTATGTTTCCTTTGTGATTATACAGGTGGATACACTCTGGGAGATTTCCCATATGACTTAAATTGGTCTTCTGCTTTGCAGAATTGCTCATAGTGCACTGCTATACTCAGTTGGAAAGCATAATATTTTGTCTCCTAATTCTTCTTGTGTGGTCCTTGATTAATGAGGTATTTTATGTTGTCTATGATAAGCCAGTGTCTCAAGAAAGATACTTTTTTAAGATCAGGTGTCTGCACTGATTTTACCATGAAGTTCAGATGTACAGCTGTAAGAGTAGAAATTCTACTGTTTAGCTTCTTCTTTGCTAGCAGGTGATTTTAGCACAGCTATCTAAAGCCATTATTACATTATATTTAATACTCCAGTAGCAAAAGTAATGTTGAATGGGAACAAGCATATCTACATTCTATAACTACTGAAATAACCAGGACTCCCTTGTCAGCCCCTAGCTGGTACTTACAGGCAATTTTCTGCACCATTTTGGCAGCTATGTACAATTAGTACGAGTGCAGGAAAATGAAAAGAAAAGCAAAGATGAAATTCAAGAAAACATAAAGGGTGTGGGGGGAAGGGACAGTTATTTACAGAAGCGTTTGCAAAAGGTGTAAATAAAAACAAAGCAGGATAAAAGGGATACTTGTTTTGCAAAGGAACTGTCCTAAAAGGAGGCATGAATGGGAAATATGAAACACACACTCTCTGCTCTTGTTTCCTGTCTTGCAGGCTGCTAAAAAACAGACACAGTTTGCTTATCTTCCTTCATGCAGCCCAGTAAACATTAGAATATGGGATCCACTCTCTGGACAAGGCCTCTTGCTGTTTCATTTTCCTGCTCCTCCCTTTCCTTAAGCTTAATTGATTCATGAATTACCATGCTTTGTAAGTGTGGCATCAGTTCAGCAATTCATGTGCCTGAGTGAGACTCTGTGTGCAAAGAGACTTTAGTCACAAGAGCTTAAAATAAAGACAGAGCCTTACAGTTCTGTCAATATTTAGAATATAATACTTGTACTAATATTTCTTTGGCATGAGCAAATATCTCCCCACCACTACAGTAAAAGGTACATTTCTGTCCTCTTCCCAGTGTACCACAGAAACAATCTTCTCCCTCATAGGAACTATCTCAAATGTTTAAGTACCACTGGCAGATGAGCAAGGCCAGGCTGAGAGGTGAAATGCAGGTATGGAGGCAACAAACTCGGGCAGTTGCACAGTTCCTCAGGGCACCTGGCTGCCTGGACACTGCTGTAAGCATGGTGCTTGCCTGATACATCCCAAGAACAACTCTTTTTTTAAAGTGATGCCATGTCATTTGCTTGCACAAAGGCATATTCAGTGTAGAATCAGAAATGACAGTATTATTGTCAGGATTGGACTGATTACAGCATTCACCAACACCATCAATTAGACAAGCGGTCACTTCACTAACATTGCAGCTTGTGATTTTCTGAGAGATCTTTGTCTGTACAAATCATGACATTTATTGGTTAGGGTATGAGCCCATCAGACACAGTGAGACAACAGAATTTAAAAGATCAAATGGGCTGCCCAGGGAGGTGGGGGAGTCACCATCCCTGGAGGTGTTCAAGAAAAGACTGGATGAGGCACTTAGTGCCATGGTCTAGATGACTGGATAGGGCTGGGTGCTAGGTTGGACTGGATGATCTTGGAGGTCTCTCCCGACCTGGGAGAGAATCGGTTGATTCTATTCTATTCTATTCTATTCTATTCTATTCTATTCTATCTCTTTTTCCCCTTCATTTTTTCTCCTAGCTATATGTTTTCACTGCTTCTTCTGACATTGGTGCTTATTGGAGCCTTTGTGAGATGCATGAAACCGACAAAAGGCCAATATAGAGCTGAAGTCGCTTTTGCTAAAGGCTCTGGGAAGTGCCATGGCAGTCTATGTCCTAGAAGCAAATCTGAGAGAATGACACTCTTCAGCAAGTGAACTAGTAGAATGTCTCAGATGCCAGTAAAATTGCACCTTGAGGCCAGTATATTTCACTATTTTAATACCCATTCAGGGTATCGGCCTTGAAATATATTTGCCTTGTTCCTTATTCTCCTGCAAGTGATGTCATAGTTTCATACTGATGAAGCCGTAATTACATTTCTACAGAAACATGCTGTAGGTATGGGGCTTCTGACTACTTTTTTTGTGGCCAAGGAGACATCTAGGAGATCTGAAACAGGTTCATGGTCAAATTCAACAGATTAAACACCTTAATAGAATGGTTTAAAAAAGGCTGAGCAGATAAAGTGTTCATATAAATACTGTTTGTTCTATTGTTAGCTAAATCCAGAACTGCTTGATATCATCTATGAAAACAGTAGGAGGATACTCCATAAAAACTAACTAGGTAATTTGGGATATAGAATAGAATAGAATAGAATAGGATCAACTAGGTTGGAAGAGACCTCCAAGATCATCCAGTCCAACCTATCACCCAGCCCTATCCAGTCAACTAGACCATGGCACTAAGTGCCTCATCCAGGCTTTTCCTGAACAGCCCCAGGGATGGTGACTCCACCACCTCCCTGGGCAGCCCATTCCAATGGCAAATCACTCTGTCTGTGAAGAACTTCCTCCTAACATCCATCCTATACTTCCCCTGCCACAACTTAGACCTGAATAATATTATTCTACAAGCAATCAACCCTTGGTCAAAGCTTCCAGTTCTTAGTAGAACAGTCTTCCAGAGAAACATGCCTGTTTCCGATGTACATTTCTTGGACAGAAAAAAATACTATAGATAAAGGTGGGATGACAGCACAGTCATGCACTCTCATTTCTTCAGCTCAGGCCAGCTGCATTCTAGTGCTAGCACTGCAACACAGAGTAATTTGAACTAATGGTTTGTAAAGGATTTGGAAAAGGATCTTTGAGCTAGGGCAGGGAATGGAATAAGAAGTATTTTTAGTGAACTATATATGGATCCTATGACTTGAAGCTCATATTTTGAATTAGAAAAATCAGTTAGTTTTCAATAAATACATCTCAATCTACATAATAATGCTGCTAGTACAGTTGTCTCTCTGTCCCTCCATCTACAGACAGGAAAATTTTAGAGTCTTATCTTCATGTTTGATTCTTGTCCTTAATTCTATCTTTGATAGAACATTAGACTGCAATATGCCATACCTCATTAATGCCTGGGGTGATCGTAGGTGCAGCAATAAAAACAACAAAAGGAGCAAACTCTGCAGTTCTCAGGACCTTCAATGCCTAGGTGAAAAGAAAAAATCAGACACTTTAGAAGAATTCTCCTTTTACCAGCTGCTCCATTTGAACTACCTATAAATGCTGCTCTCTCTGTTAAACGTTGGGGGGTTATTTCTTAGGAGAGCACCACACCAGAATGCTGTGTGAAATGTCCTAAATAATTCAGCCAGGTATCCTACATCTCCTATGAAATTCTTAATGAATTTGACCTCGAATCCATTCTCCAAGAAGAAAGAAGGCATCAAATTTAAATAAATATTACTGATCAGTTTTGAGATTACCTTCAATCTGCTAAAGTAAACATCACATTTGTCCATATTCATGTTGTCTCACTTAAGAAAACATGTAAACACATCCTTGTCAAAGCTGTGACTACAGGGATGTTTCAAAGGCACAAACTATTAGTGTTTCTTCAGAGTCTGATCTTCTCTTTTACCCTCTTCCAAAAAGTACAATACTGCAACATGGAAAGGAGTTGATAAAGTAACAACACTCATCTGGTCATTGTGCAAACAGGAGCAAATCAGTGATTGACCATGACAGTTTCTGACCATGCTCAATAGTGATACGAAGCAAGAATCACTTAAGAACAGGATTATCCTCTGATAAAGTATCAAAGAGAAGGTTCTGAAAATATCTAAGTATTGCTCCTAGCAGGTAATGCAATTGCTTGTTCTGATGTGGTTCACTGGACATGAAGGTACACGGTAAGTAGATTTGCAAGTTACAGTGGTTGCATTTCAAGCTAAACTATGAATTTGTTTCTGCCATCTGCTCTTCTAACCAGGTGACTACCAGAATTCAACTACACAGATTGCAACCTTGGTGTTCCAGGGACTTTTGTTCCACATGATTGTATGCATTACTTATCTAGGGTGCAATCAATGAAAAACAAATACATCTCAATAAAATACAGCTGAAGGATTTGTGAAGAGTTCCATCATATACTTCTAATCAGTTACCTGAGGTTCTACATCAAGTATTGCAATTAGTCCCTGCTCATGGATCTTTCGTATTGTTTCCAGTTTTGTCCCATACATTGCATCCTCATGGCTGCCATATTCCAAATATTCATTGTTTGATATATCCTGCATCATTTGGTCATGTGATACAAAGTAGTAATTTTTCCCATTTTCTTCATCTTTCTTTGGAGGTCGGGTTGTGTCTGAAAGCACAAAACACACAAGATTCTTAGCACAAAAAGCAGTATTAAACTAGCTACGGCTTTTTGTTTGGTTTATCAATATTTATTCACTGAACAATGATCTGTCAAGTTATACATAGAACAACAAAGCAGGAGCTTGAGGTTGGCAGAACAAAAAGGAGGACTCTTTGGGATCATAGAATCATAGAATCAACCAAGTTGGAAGAGACCTCCAAGATCATCCAGTCCAACCTGTCACCTAGCCCTGTCCAGTCAACTAGACCATGGCACTAAGTGCTTCAGCCAGTCTTTTGAACACCTCCAGGGACAGTGACTCCACCACCTCCCTGGGCAGCCCATTCCAATGCCAATCACTCTCTCTGGCAAGAACTTCCTCCTAACATCCAGCCTATACCTCCTTTTCCACAACTTGAGACTGTGTCCCCTTGTTCTGTTGCTGGTTGCCTGACAGAAGAGCCCAACCCCCACTTGGCTACAACCTCCCTTCAGGTAGTTTTATATAGCAATGAGATCACCCTGAGCCTCCTCTTCTCCAGGCTAAACACCCCCAGCTCCCTCAGCCTCTCCTCACAGGGTTGTGTTCCAGGCCTCTCACCAGACTTGTCACCCTTCTCTGGACACGTTCCAGTATCTCAACATCTCTCTTGAATTGAGGAGCCCAGAACTGGACACAGTACCCAAGGTGTGGCCTGACCAGTGTTGAGTACAGGGGAAGAATAACCTCCCTTGTCCTACTGGCCAGACTGCGTGTTAAGAAAAGAAGCAGATGAAGAGATGAGGAAAAGGTAAAAACCAGATGTGAAGAGCCGAAGGTCATAAATAACCTTTATGCAGTCAAGACTATAAGACACTATCAGCTGCTTTCAGCAGCAAGCAAAGATCAGATCTCACAGTTTTTGTAGTTTCCAAGCAATTTAATTAACATCTCTATTTTACTACAGGGAGAAATACTGGGCCAAATCCTGTTCAACATCTTCACTAATGATCTGCATGATGGGGTAGTGTACCCTCAGCAAGAATGCCAATGATAGAAAACTGGGAGGAGTGGGTAATGCACAAGAGGGTTGTGCTGCTAGGAGGACCTTTAAAGGCTGGAGAAACAAGCTGACAGGAACCTCATGAAATTCAGTAAGGGGAACTGATAAGTCTTACACCTAGGGAAGAACAACCCCATGCAGCAGGACTTGCTGGAGGCTGACCAGTTGGAAAGCAGCTCTCCAGAAAAGGTCCTGTGAGTTCTGGTGGACACTGAGTCGAATATGAACCAGCAATGTGTCCTTGTGGCAAAGAAAAACTAAAAGTATCCCAGGCTGCATTAGACAAAGTGTTGGCAGCAGGAGAAGGGAGGTGACTCTTCCCTTCTGCTCAGCACTGGTGAGGCCATGCATGGAGTACTGTGTTCAGTTCTGGCCTCCCCAGTACAAGGGAGACATGCACATACTGGAAAAAGTCCACTGAAGGGGCACTAAGGGACTGGAGCATCTCCCCTGTGAGGAAAGGCTGAGAGAGCTGAGGCTGTTTAGCCTGGAGAAGAGAGGGCTCAGAGAGGATCTCATCAGTGAGTACAAATATCTAAAGCAAAGGTATAAAGAAATGGAGCCTTTCTTTTCAGTGACACTTGATAAGAAGACAGAGAGAATGGGCACACCCTGAAACATGGCCACAGGAGCTCCTGACTAAATATAAGTGTCCAGCTTTTGCTTTTTGCCACCTAGATGCAGTCCTTGGCCACTGGTTGTAGGTGACTCTGCTTGAGCAAGGGCACCAGATGACCTCCAGATATTAACTACTCTGTGATTCTGCAGGCTCCTCTTTTCTTCACAGAGACACTGATACCCACTTCTAATAGTCCCTCACAAACCGATTTCCTCTCATATTTTCCCACTATCATACTGAAGCTGGTGCCATATCTGAAATGCCACATCTCTTTCCCCTCTATATCCACACCTTCCAACAACCCTCGAAGAATTTCCAACAGGGTATCAAAAAATTGTACTCATCTTCCATT
Source organism: Tricholaema leucomelas (assembly GCA_013400475.1). Lineage (NCBI taxonomy): Eukaryota > Metazoa > Chordata > Aves > Piciformes > Lybiidae > Tricholaema lacrymosa > Tricholaema leucomelas. The sequence continues at coordinate 264,635 of WAAF01009146.1, read as the reverse complement.
TCTTGTTATGCCTATTAAAGTTCTAAGGATTAATTAGCAATGTTCTAAGGACTACTTAGCACATTTCAAGGATGAAACATTCTATAGAAATATTATAGATGACAGTTATTTTAAGGAATTAAAGAACAATGGATTATACAAACCATACAATATCACTGCTCTACTCACTGCTGCCCTAGGTCTGCTGAACTTACATTTNGTGGGGGTTGGTCTCTTCTGTCAGGCAACCAGCAACAGAACAAGGGGACACAGCCTCAAGTTGTGCCGAGGGAAGTATTGGCTGGATGTTGGGAGGAAGTTCTTCACAGAGAGATTGGCATTGGAATGGGCTGCCCAGGGAGGTGGTGGAGTCACCATCCCTGGGGGTGTTCAGGAAAAGACTGGATGAGGCACTTAGTGCCATGGTCTAGTTGACTGGACAGGGCAGGGTGACAGGTTGGACTGGATGATCTCGGAGGTCTCTTCCAACCTGATTGATTCTATTCTATTCTATCTTTCCCTATATCCTCTTCTTCTGCAAAAAAAAACTTGTGCATGTTCCTTTTTTTTACTTAAAATCTTATGAGGTTCTCTTTGGAGTGTGATGGTTTAAGTCTAAAAACTGGGTCAGGTCCCACTTACTTTTCAAGAGGTGGAAGCTACTTAGCACTTACATACTTTTAAATTACATTGCTTCTGCAGCCTTATGTGGTAAGAGGTATATGGCCTACTAATCCTTTTAATTAAGTACCACTGTGTGTGACATGACCTTTTGATAATCAGGTTTTCAGTATGCAGATAATTTCTTCATAGAGTACCCCTCAAAACTGCACACTCAATTTAAGGTCTATCTCGAAAGCTACTTATTCTTACCATGGCTATGCACAAGAATGAAGAAAATGCAGTAAAATGCATGCCTGAGAGCTTGAGAGAATAAAATCACTTGCCTAGAGCCAGCTGAAAGACACAGCAGGTTCATATAATACTTAAAGTGCATGTGATGTATTTTTTAATATGATCTCTTTATATCATAAAATTATAGAAGGGTAGGAGTTGGAAGGGACCTCTGGAGATCAAGTCCAACCCCCCTGCCAAAGAAGAATCACTTAAGGTAGTCTATACAGGAATGCATCCAGGCAGGTTTTGAAAGTCTCCAGAGAAGGAGACTCCATAACCTCTCTGGGCAGCCTATTCCAGTGTGTGTCAGTTGTCCTTGTCCTACCACAGGGCTGCTTCTTCTTGACACCCATCCTTCAGATATTTGTAAACGTTAAGATCCCCTCTCAGTCTTCTCCAGACTAAACAGCCCCACTATTGCTAACATAAGGAGGTAACTGGGGTGTCTGGACACCAGCATAAAGTGCTAAATACCCTAAATGTCTTAAATCTGAAACTTAGAACCACTGCATATAGCACAGAAGTTAAAGGAGACCACTGGTCTTCTGGACTAAGGCTTGGAGGTCAGGTGTTATCTAAAACAGGCATCTAAACATTATACTGATAGTTAAGTGCCTGTATCTCATCCTGATTTGCAGTTTTGTGTTTTCAATCTCCTTTTATAATCAGTAAATTAATGTCAGCAATTCCACAGTGCAAGAATCCTATGCAGGCAACCTAAGGCATGGCTGTCATGGTATAGGGGAGTCCATTTTAACAGGTATTTGATGACAAAATGACTAGTTTAGCTTCTACCTCTCAACAGCAATACAGTTAGTACTTGAGAGACTGTGGTTGAAAGGCATAGTCTAAGCCATTCACTACTCTCTGTTTGAGTTCTATGTAATGGAGGACATACTTGCTGGGTACTCCTCCTCCACATATAAATCTTTTCTATACCAAGGAACATACAATGTACGTCACAGACTTCTGACACTGAGCTATTTAAGTATCTAATCCAGGATCTCAGTGCCTAGACATGAAAAATAATGGGAGAAACAACGAACTTTTAGTTGCTGCTGGGGTCATCTAACAGCTCATCCTTTCAAAAAGGCTAAGGATTTCTGTTTTCCTTCTGCTGGCACCGGTCCTTGTCTAAGTCTTTATTGAGCAAGTCTGGGCAACTCAAACCCAATGAGTAATTTTCCCCTTCTGAGTAAGTTTTACAGATAAATTCTTAAAACCAGTACTTTTTGGCAGGAACAAAAATGGTATATAGGTAAAAATAGCCTAAATGCAATTTAAAAGTAAAGCACTAATAAAGTATTGTTCAGACTGGAGGAGAGATGGCTCTGGGGAGACCTAATAATGACCTTCCAGTACCTGAAGAGTGCCTACAAGAAGGATGGAGAGTCTGTTTACAAAAGGCTGTGATGATAGGATGAGAGATGATGGCTTCGAACTAGAGAAGAGTAGATTTAGAATGGATGTTAGGAACAAGTTCTTTACCATGAGGGTAGTGGAACACTAGAACAGGTTGCCCAGGGAGGTGGTTGAAGCCACATCTCTGGAGATCTTCAAGGTGAGGCTCGACAGGGCTCTGGGCAACCTGATCTAGTTGAGGATGCCCCTGCTGGCATTGGACTAGGTGACCTTTGGAGGTCTCTTCCAACCCAGAACATTCTATGACTCTATAAAAGTCAACACTGTCAATTTTGAGCCAAGTAGGGTGTTTCTGAAGTCAGTCTGAAGTACAGAGGCCGAAGTTAACTGCTGGATGATCCTGTTTCAGAATGTGTGGCTTGAGAAAAAAGGCTGCATCTCAAATAAGTCATGCAGTAGGATATGCAATTCCTATCATGGTATTAATAGGGATTGTCACGAAAGAAAAACACCCCTGTGCTCTTCATAATAATCCACTTATAAGCAGTGCCATTAATTATGTTTCCTTTCCCTTGTTACCTGTGGAAACTTGATGTTATTTAAGTATAATACCATACTAGTCCCTCGAAGCTGTGAGAAGTAATTGAAAATGTTAAGATAAAAGTTTCTTCCTAATCCAGTTTGTATTTTTTCTTATGGGAATTATCCAGAGTTTTAGACTGGAACAGCCTTAATGCTTTACCTGAATTAAAATGTTAAATTAGGACACCCTCCCCCCCCCCCCCATCATCATTGTAAAGCAACAAACATTTTGGGTGGAGAGAAGTATGCCTGGCAAGAAGTTCTGTGAATACTTAGAAACATCTGATGTAAAAGTAGTGCCACTTAGTACCTCTCTTTCTGGGAAAAGAACCCATCCAACCACAAAAGATGAAATATACCCAGTCCTACCACAGTTCCCAGCTTTAAGATAGGCTCCGGTTTAAGGAGCAAGACAGCTCTTTAACTCTTCTCAGAGTAAGTAAAGAAAACACTGCCTATCAGGATGGGATAGAATTACAAGTTTAAATGGAAACAGTATTCAAAACTATGTATAGCAGTGCAAAAGCATACAAAATACAAAGAAATCCACAGGCCGTGGTCCTCCAAAACCTCCTAAGGCCAAAGCTCCCACAAACCTCCTTCCAAACCAGGCCAAAATCCCAGGCCTGAATGTCCCTACTATGCCTCTCTGCACCCCCCCATACTTGCGTGCCACAGCTACCATTTCAGCTTGGCAGCTCCAGGGGGACCCAGGCTACTCCAGGCCCAAACTGGCAGCATCGGCAAGGCTGAACCAGTAGAATAGAATAGAATCAACTAGGTTGGAAGAGACCTCTAAGATCATCCAGTCCAACCTAGCACCCAGCCCTAGCCAGTCAACTAGACCATGGCACTAAGTGCCTCATCCAGGCTTTGCTTGAACACCCCCCAGGGACAGTGACTCCACCACCTCCCTGGGCAGCCCATTCCAATGCCAATCACTCTCTCTGTGAAGAACTTCCTCCTAACATCCAGCCTATACTTCCCCCAGCACAACTTGAGTCTGTGTCCCCTTGTCCTGTTGCTGGTTGTCTGGGAGAAGAGACCAACCCCCACCTGGCTACAACCTCCCTTCAAGCCTCACAGCCCTGACCAAACCTGAGGTACAGCTCTGCTCATCCTCCCAGAAGCAGAGAGGGAGGAAAAGAGGGGAGAAAACTGACTCTGCAGCCGGTTTATATAGGAGAGGTGCAGCATTAAGGGATGAAATAACAAAAGATCACATTTCCTGGTGTCCAATCCCTGGGCCTATGTAGCCCTTTCTGGAGGATCTTAAGGAGCTCTGTGGCTCTTAAAGGCACCCAGCCTCAAATGTTAACAGCTCTACCTCAGCAGAAGTGAACACAAGTGGTAGTACAGCGCACATTAAGCATTGCTACTTACGGGGAATGGGGTAAGCAAATCTGTCCGGGTGTTTTGTGATGAGTGTGTTCTTTATGTGTCGTCTTCCAACGCCGTGTGCACCTAAATCCACAGTACAAAAAGGAGTTACAGATTTGCCACCAGGAGGGGTTGAAAACTACTGTTATGTTCAGAATAATAACTCAAAATTACCTAGTAAGACTAGTGTTTTCCTTTTGAATGCTGGCAGTTTTACTACTTCTTCGTATGTGACGAGATCTAATTGATCAAACACTAAAACACAAAAGAAACCCCCACAGAGGTAAGAAAAAAAAGGGCATATTAAGGGTGATGATTAATTGTGCTACAAACTACAATCTTAGCAAGTTTTAGATTTACAATGTGTAGTAATGTGTTATGGAAAACAAAACCATTTCGTTATGCAATTTAAACAAAAGTGTTCATTTGAACCGTTAAAAAGCAAGAACAAAGCTACCGAAACGCTCAGGGAAGTTCGCATGTCCTTTCATGCAGTATTCAGCAGGCCACAAAACCCAGCTCAAATGGCATGCCAGTCACGTTTGCATTCCTAACAGAGAGCAATACTAAAGAAAAAAATCCATAGACAGTGACCAACATAAAGAGGAGAACATCTATTTACACTAAAGGTAGGGATACTTTCACAATCATGTTTTAACACCATCTATGAGAAGTATGTAGAGGAGAGCGTTAATAGCTCCTGGGATTTAGTCCTCAAAACTACCATCGTATCCTTTGCAATCAGAGTTCCCTTTAAACACAGGTGCCAGTTTAAGCTGACATGCTTTTTAAAATTGTGACAGGATGAAGAATTCTAACAAAGTGATGGCATTTACCTCCACCACATTTAGGGGAAAAATTGCAGAAGGATCTCAGAAATAATTTCAGCTGCAGTTGAAATTGGATGAATTCAATGATGCCTACCAATCTATTGTCAATTGCCAAGGTATATAATGACTGACAAATCATGGTTTGTTCATTAAAACCAGCTTATTTCTCCAATGGCAAATAACACAATGTCTGGTAACTCATGGCAGATTCTACTGCAAAAAAGAAGCCAGGAGGCAGTTAATTATGTTTGTAAGATTACAGCAAGCGGCAATTGTGAGCAGAATGATGAACAAGAATTTTTGGCTCTGTATTTATGCATGCTGTAAAATGAAGGGAGGAGAGGCTGCATCTGAAGTGTGACAGCTTTGAGTGTTTCCATGTCCTACGCTGGTCTGTTCACCTCAGCTATATCCTATCCATTTTTTAGGATATCCCCTCTACCTCTCTCCCATCCCTTAGGAAAGCAGGCAGTGGAGGAAGCTTTAGTTTGCTTGCTCCAGAAGTCCATGACCACTAAGACTAGCATTAGGACTGTGGAGCAGCGAGGGATTTAACTGAATATATTTCTGTTTATAGAGCAGATTTTTCAGTTCAGTGGCAGCCTTTTTACTCTAGAGAAAAAAATACAACTACTTCAATTTGGTCAAACTACCAATCAGTCAGCCGATACGTTCAACACTTTAAGGCTTTGAAAGGACACAGACAGAAAAACTTGGTAGTCTATTTGAAGCATTTTGAATTTCATCTTAAGGAAGAACCTCTTTCAACCTTTCCCCAAATATTACAGGCAAGAATTTAGTTTTATTTTTCTTTCATTCCACAAATTCTAAATGTTTTCCTTTTTTTCAACTTCACACTATTTAAAAACAAATTAATAATTAATTTAATACTAGAAAGCGTTAAAGATCTACAATGCATTAGAAAGTTTTACCATTCTAACCATCTAGGCCTGCAAATATTTTTCCCTTTTAGAAAACAGTAACTTAAAAAACACCTTTTTATTTTCTTCTTGAACAAAACCACATTTTGTTAGATACAAACAACAGGAACAAACAACAGAAATGATAAATATTAATGCCTTCATCACCAACTAGCAGCATGGGGATGCGTTTCAATCTACGTGGATTTAACTAATGATTGTAAGGTTTTCAAATGCAAAAGAAAAATGAGTTTTAACAAAAATATACATAGGGTATGAGGAATAGAGGGCACATTTAAAGACTGAACTTTAATGCTTCTGTGTCACTAGCTAATAAAGAAAAGGGAGTTCTTGAAAGGAAACAGCAAGAAGCAAATAAAGAGGCATTGTCACTTGACAGGTTACTTACATGCACAGAGGCCATTGGGAGTAAGACAGCATGAAAAATGCACAGGGGTCATTGAGATATGGCTTGTAATATATTAGTAAAATAAAAAGTATATGCACAAAATAAACTTTACCATGCAATAGTCTAAACACGAGGCAAATAAATCACATTAAGAAATGATAAACATATTTTATAAAAGCTTGGCAATTTTCTGCATTGTGCATACTATGAAGCATAGTTCTAGCATGTTCTAAACTTTTATGAAGTCCTGCAATAAGATTTCAGCGAAACAAATAATAAGTATCCAGATAAATCACTGCAGTACAGCTCAAGAGCACTTCTAAAAATGTCAGTGAACCTCTAATAATGAAAAAGAGTTCGTTTTTTTTCCTGTGGGCTAAGATGTATGATCATGAAATTTTACCTTAAAGGACACAATACTCCAGTATCAAGTATGGAAGTAAGAAGAATGAGTTTTCTTGTGAAGCAGAATATATTTGCTTTTAATTGGAAAAAGCAACTGAAATATTCTCCTCTTCATAAATTGTCTGAATTGCAGAATAATTTTAATTTCTAGTTCTAGTAATATCCCAATACATCACAGGAAAACTTTACCTCTCAAATCATCAGCTAGCCACAAAAATCTTAGCTGACAATGAAGAATTTTACCTGGTCATTTCTTAGCACCCCAGTTCAGTCTCATCTTTATGACAGGGAAGTCCAGATAGATTTCATTTTGCTAAACAATTTATGAATATTATACAAACACATAATAAAAATAAATTATACTTTCTTTAAGAGCAATATTTGGATATCTGGACTAGACTTCTCCTTTTAAATTAATTATACCTATTTTAGATGCAACAGAAGAGAAGATCTGGTTTTAATTCTGAGACAGATGAACTGAAAGCTTGTAAAAGCCAGTGCTGCTGTATTTCTGACTAACAATACCACATGATAGAGCAGTTCAGGGAAGGCTGAACTCATACAAGCACCACAGCATTTTAGTGAGCTTCTTTATAGCCTGCAACTGGCAGCATTCCTGGAATATTACTGGTATCAGCTTTAATATTTCAACGGTACGGAGATAAAAGAATTCTAAAAGAAATCTTTGTTCCAATCTGTGCTTTCATTAACTTTTTGACTTCTTAGAGGGAAGGGGAAGTATCAGGTGGTATTCTGAAAACAACAGTTTCTTTTATGGTGAATTAGGGTAATTTTTCATGTTCATACTTCCATTTTTTTGGCCAAATACTGCACACTGATGTAAAGTGACTAACGGTACTGATGGTGGCAAGCATTAAGGCAGGCAAAGTATGCCACTCAAAGCGCTGTCAATCTTCTCCAAAACATTTCCCTAACATAAAGTTAGCAAAGTCTAAAATACCTTCCTTTCAGAGATTTAATTGACAAAATGTCTTTGAGCTAGTTTTGCTGTTAAAGTATTGCCTCCTACTTCTCCTTCCCTGGCTGTCCTCCTTAATTTCCTTATTCCTTTGTAGCATGCCAAGCTTAGTTATACTGACATCAACTATATAGCTGTTCACTGTGAACTGTACTAAGAAATGTGTTTGTCCTAAAGAGGAAAGAATCAATGTTTTTTGTTGGGTTATTCTTCAGTTAATCCAGTTCACAGCATGACTGTAGCTGAAGGGAGTAGTAATGCTATGGGAATGTATGCTGGGAGCAACCGATGATACTTTAAATCTATTAATGTCAAATTTTATTAAGGTCATAAAATCCAGTTTATTCTCAGCAGTTTTTGTTAAAGTCATAATTAGTAAAACATGGCTTAGTGCTACCGCAATGAAGTTGAAAAATTAAAGCAAGCAGAATGCTGAAGTAGCAGAAGGAAGGAAACAAATTAAAGCTTTCAACTTCTATTTGTAAGGATTTTCAGGGTAACAAGTCATTTTATACTTAACTGTGAACATCTTAAAAGTGATAGTGAGTTAAGGAGTGTAAATGACAACTGCTGGTTTTTGACTTTCATAGATTTTATTTTCAAGTTACTCTTGATTAAACATAAATAGTGCAGTACCAATGTATCATGCTAATGCACACAGACTGTGCAGGTAAGAAGAAATGCAAAAGATTTATATGGTTTAATTGGTGTGCTCAAGAATGCAGCTTGGAAAAAGCCCAGAAATTAATGGAATACATAAAATCTGTAAAATACTTTCATTACACTGTTTGGATAGGTGTATCTCTTCATTCTAATAAAAATCCCTGCAAGTCTCCCAAGAGACCACAGCAACATCTTTATCATCACAGTATATGATTTCAACGCAATAGAAACAGTTTCAGCACACTGAGTAAGTATGTCCTGGCTGACTGCAGGGGGTGTTGGACTAGATGACTTTTAGAGGTCCCTTCCAGCCTGGACCATTCCATGATTGTATGAGTATTTTATATTAAAAGAATTAAATTCCACTCATGAATGAAGGGGTCTTGGTTTTTTTTTTTACTACTAAAGCTGATGAATTTCGTTTAGCATGAATCTCTCGTTCTATGCTTCTACTTCCATAGCTCCATTTGGTAACACACTGACTACACAGTGGCTTTTATTCCACTTCCTGCTGTAATGCTTCATGAGAAATGGCCTTCTGTGATGTTTTCACATATATAATCTGTAACTATAAACACATATTAACAGGGATGCTACTAAAAAGTAACCGGTATAGCACATGACAGTTACACAGAGCACAAAATTCATAACCTGTTGGTTTCTATTGCTCCTTTAAACATAAAAAATAATGTAAGCCTACACAAAAGTATTTGATGATGCATTTATATTGTTGCAACTTGCTTCTCACTGAGTAAGAGAAGCCAGAACAAGCAGAGTAATATTGGCATAAAGACTTTTACTTATGATTTTCCAAAGTAACTCATTAGGTTAACACAACAGCATAGGTTCAACAATCGATGGCAAGGTTTGGAATGTAATAAATGTAACGTGCTAAACATACTTGCTTTTCTTTTTTTTTTTCTTCATACCTGCATTGTGCTTTGCCAAATATTTGTCTTTGTACTGCTTTTTTTTCTTTCCAAACCAAGTACAGCTGGCCTGTTGCTCCTGTTTGGTCTTCTCCATGGCAATACAAGCAACTCGCCTGGCATACAGAGGGGAAATTTTGGGGTTTTATGGTAATCAATATATTTTTTTTAAAAGCCACACAGAATGACAAAAACCCAAACAAATAAACAAGACTTTTTAATAGCACATTAGTACATAAATATTTTTTGGATGACTTTAAAGCACTTACACACAGAGGTATTTTCATATGAAGAATATCTTCTTTGTGATAGATCATTAAAGCTCACAAATCAACTAAGTATGGAAGGAAGGGTAGCTACTAAAATGTTTGCAGACCACTGCAGCAGATTAGACTGGAAGAACTTGTGGTCTGGAGAGACCACTACAGTCTAAATTACTTCAAAGTAAGTTAAATTGTGGAACCGTTTTGAGGTTTATTGTCTCCCTTATGTGAGGGCTTGTAAGGGAGCTCTTGAGGTGGAAGGAAATGTCTTGTCTACTGGTTCTCTTCTAGCAAAATCTCCCCTAGCAAGTGCAGGTGGCACAGGTTCTCTTAAACCCTTTACAGAACTCTAATTCTTTTATGTAGCAAATCTTGTATGAAATATTTTAGGGCAAATGATCTATATTGATGAACTTTCTTGAGTTATGGCTGTAACTGGCATAGCCAAGGTCTTGCTTGCCAGAGTTTGTGTTAATACATTTAAAATACTTACTAAACAGGGTCTGCAAGACGCTGTTTAAAAGTCTGCATTGCTTCTGCAGTACTCAGTGCTACTGCTGCTCATTAAATCTGTCATTTGGGAATCTTGCATTGTGATTTCTTTCTAACATTTAGCTGTCACATGAAAACTGAAGAGAAACTGCAAAAATACCCTTAATAACCTTTGCAGTTGATGTCTTACACCTTAGTCCTGCAGCATCTGCATATAAGCGGTACTAATGAAAACAGTTTAGAATGTAAAGGAGAAATTATTCTGACCTCCTTACATAAACATTTTTTACGTAGCTTTCAGTCCTGTTTTCCTAGAGTAGATTATAAAGCACAACGTTTGCTGAAACAAGTTTATTTTTCTAACGTAACCACACATGATATTGCATATAACCCTTACTGCTATGCATATATGAGGTGGGGGGAAATCATTAATGCCACTCAAGCAGAGGCACTCTATAGTTCTTTTGCAAAAAAATTAGCTATGCAACAACAAAGAGCACAAAAGACAGAAATACAAGCAAAGCTATATTCATTTTTATAGAAAACTTAAGTCATACCATTCTTGAAGCTCAGGAGAAGGAATAAGACCTGCAGTACCATTTTTTGAGTTCTCAAGTTTACCCTGCCACCAGTTATGATCGTCTTTGCTTATGATTTGGATAATATCACCAACTCGGAATCTGATGCCAGCTTCTTTGCAAGGAATGAGGTCATCCTTTGCTGGATCGTATTCAAATTGTGCTCTTACATATATCTACAAAAAGAGTTTATAAAAGACACTGCAATATTATTACTAGTAGAGTATTAAGAGTAACAGGTGAAAATTTCATCTGTGCATGTAGCTACACACACTGTTTACAACAAGCAAAGGAGGAAACAGAATGGCAAAAGCATAATGTGATAGTTGAAAACGAAACAGAAAAAAATCCCTCAGCAAACAATGGGGACATAGGATGCTATTTTTGAAAGCTCATCTTCTCTACACGCTGTAAAACCTGAGCAGCAAAAATGAACACATGTAATAAAGTGATAGAGTCCCTCAAATCTATCATGCATTGTTACAGACCACAAGACAGCAGGCTGCAACATGATCTATACTGTACTTTCCAACTAACTCCCATCATGTTTTCAATATAAAGGTCTTAAGATACACTACTGATTTTTAGTATTTAGACTGAAAATTTAATAGCTTTAAAAAGATTGAATAGGAAGCCCTGTGTTGCACCTATCACATAGCTACTTGGGAGGAATCTGGGAATTCTTTGCATGGCTTTTTTTTCTAGTAGAAGTTTACAAATATAAGTGAACACTAACAATTTCAGTAATTTATTCTCTAAGGAACATTAACAGAAATCACTTAGATTCTGACTTCACAGTTTAAAAATAGCACACTAATTCTTGCTTTCTGCCTTTGTGAGGTCTCAATCCTAGGGGAAAAAAAACAGTGATTGCCAATTTTGGTTGCTAATTACAGCCCCGAAGCATCCAATGATCTTAACGTTGGAGTTAAATGTCATGTCCAAGATGGGCAGTTTCTGTCATTTATGAACTTCATGGGCCACCCTATAGCATTTCAGCCAGCCATGTACATTCTACTGCAGATTTAAATAAAATAAAATAAATTTAATAATAATGAATAGATTAAAAAAATTAAATAATTACATAGTGAAGTAATACATAATTACATAGTGAAGTAATAGCCTTGATTAAAACTGGAACAAACAATTCTCCAGTTAGCTCATTCTGCTACAAAAATAGCTGTAGCTATGCAGTGTTAGCACTATTTAGGGCAGGTTAGAAGTTTATTTCTATAGTAATCCAATCTGCAACCCAACATATGAATACATTAACTTTAAATGGCTAATCACTACTATCTTGTATCACTTTATCTGTTTACAGTGAGAGTATTAGATGATAACCCCAATATAGAACTCAACTAAAAGATGCTAAATCTGACACTTATTCTGTTGTGCATTGAGTGTGCATTGAGACAAGCAATCTATTTTTTTTAATCACCTGAAAAACAGGATATTTTGAAAGCAATTATGTTTATTTAGTAATTAGCTTTCTGTGAAGTACTCTGTATTGAATCAATGCCTTGCTTTTCCTCAATCTTATCTAGACCTTACCAGGCCTAAAAATGTAGGCAGTATTTTTACCATCTAGAAAGTTCCTTACTTTCCAACTCCCTGTGTCAGTCTGAGCCATCATCCACCATGTATTGGCAGCATGGAACACAGCAACATAGCTGTTATCAAAGATGTCTTCAAAGATGACAAGGTACCAAAAAAATATGCTGGTTGAATGAAAAAAAGACTCATGATAAAGATAGGCAACTACAAATGGTGTGACTATGAGGAACACCATTGAATATTCTGACACTGCCCTGAATGAAGCTTCTCCTCCTGGGAAAAATGCCTTATGAGAGGCAAATGAAAACCTAATAAAGTATCTTGGAAGGTCTTTCATAGAGCCTTTCCAGGACTACATTCAGGTAGTTGGAAACTTCAGAAAACAAGGAAAGGCTGAAAGAACCATCCCTGAAGTTTTTAAGGCCAGGCTGGATGTGGCTCTGAGCAACCTGGTCTAGTCTGAAGTATCCCTGTTCATGGCAGGGGCGATGGAGTTAGATGATCCTTGAGGTCCCTTCCAACCCTGACAATTCTATGATAACTTTATAGCTGTAAGGTTTACAAAGAGAAAACGAAAGGAAACAAATCCATTCTCGTAAGAGATGTTCTGGCCAACTTAACCAGACAGTAGTACAAAAAGATTTTCAGGGACAACAGATCATAGAGTTCATGGATTCTTTTCAATGGAATTGCAAGAGTTGTTATTAAAATGCTTGCCAGAAAAAGAAGCTGAGTCCACACTTAAAGATTCGGAGGCAGATTCTGGAGAGGCTATGTATAAATGGATGGAGATGAATCACAAATCACTTGATGTTGATTTGGAGGCTGCAGTAAAAAACAAATGCTTAAAATTGCAAAGGGAGTCACAGGGAATCCTCTGCAGAGCCCATAAGGGATTTCTTGTAATTCTACGGAGAGTGAACATCTTTCTTTGGTCTTTGGTACTACTATCAGATCAAGGTAACAAAGTTAAGGGAGGTGACTGGATCTTGCCCTTAGGACTGAAAACTTCAGTGGCTATCTTCAGATGTATCAACCTTTAATAGAAACTGTCTTTCATGTTTTATTGCAGAGCTTTGCTAGAGTCAATAATAGTTACAGCCCAGCTCGAGCTTTAGAGTCTATGTCAGTACCATGTTTCAAACTATTAGACACTGTTCCCTACTAGTCTCCATTTCAGCTGAAGTACACATTTGAGGTTTCCTCTAATATGGAGATCTGCACAGGTCACTGCACAACAGTAATTCTATTAATGCAGTCTGAACTAAAATAACATCATCAGTCAAACTTACAATGACTTTAACTATCACACATACAGACACATGAAAAAAAAACAACAACCTATTTTGAATTTGCCACAAACAAATGAGTTAAAAAAGAAAAATGAGTTAAAAGTGGAATAATTTTTCCAAGCTTAAATGTTTTAGCTCTGCACATACAGAATATGAAGGGGGAAAAGAGAAGCAGGGATGTTCACTAGCAGCTAAGTTTACAAACATTCCCATGGAGGATATCTATTCACCTGTCGTCCTTTTGGTTGTGTTGTCGATGGCAAGTCCTGCAGAATAAAGTCAACCCAGGAGAAGAAATTTTCATTTTACTTTTTAAGGGCACACAACACCATTTGTTAGTGATTCATACTAATATTACAGTAAAATGGTAAGTCAGACAGAAGTATAAAGCATTGACCCATGTTTAGAAATGTGGTTTGTTTTTTATATTTTTCTTAAAGAAAAATCAAACCCAGGCTGTTTAGCAGCAAGCTGAAGAAAGCAAGTAAAATTTTAAGCAGATAGAGAATGTGCTTTTTAATAAATAATTCAGCATCTTCAACACAAAAGCACTGTCAAGTGAAAGAGGCTCTTTCTGTGAATGCCTTTTCCACTTAATCCTTAGCCTTGTTTTTAAAAGAGAAGGGTGGCCATTATAAATATTAAATGCTATTAAAAATGTATGGTATGGTTGTGCAGAGGAAGAAGATTATGACTACTAATCACCTTGTACATTCCATTTAATTCACCAAAAAGTTCTTCAATTTTCCAACCACACTGTTCTCTTCGTTATTTTTTTGAAGGTCAGTAAGCACTTTACCTCATTGCAAATAATTTCTAAGTTGTAATTTTTTAAGTAAAGGAGTAGTTACTCAGATGATTTCTTTTTTTTCTTTTAGCTAGTCCCATGAACTCGTGATATTGACACCACTCTGACTAAAGGAACTTGTGTGTTACGCTGGTTCAAACAACGACAAATGATAAGCGACACAAATTTTCACGCTAAGATACTTTAGCAAAACAACAGCACCTTTCTACCCGAATCCATACGGAACAGAAGTACTTTGTGTTAAAGATGTGATGACAATAGCTTGGTTTGTAGTGCAGCTTAAAGCCACTTCCTTTTGCTTTTCATATCCAGGCAAGGCTCATGTTTCACACAGTATGTGCACGTACCACAACAGCAGAGGGCACACCAATTCGTTAACTCAGATAGCGGAAACCAGTACACGTTCCAGAGGTCTCTCAAAACACAGAACTTAAAAGAGTCTAAAATGTCTTGAAATACCAACTGCACGGTTATTCTTGCTTCAAATACTGCTTCCCAAGTTCAGGATGGAAAGAGAACTTCCACTGTGAACCTTTGCTTAGGTTTGAGGGAACTGCTAACAGTGATTTAAGGGTGACTGACATGTCGTATTACAGTCAACATTCAATTCTCTCTATGGCTTTTAGTGAGAAGAGTATGTTGGAAAAAAAACCCTTAAAAAAAAGAAAACAGGGAGTTACGTAAGTGATAACCTTGCTTCTATCAGCAGACAAATTTTTCCACTGACCACACGATAAGTATAACAGTAATAGCAGATGAGCACCAACAAAACTTTCACACTTGCTCTGTGTGGAACTGGAAATCTTACCGAAACAGAATTGTTAGTGCTGCTATGACCATTAGCTGGGGACTGTCTGGATGTAGAGGGGGAATCTCTCTGAAATAAGACACAAGGTTCATTAACAACACAACACTACTACAGAAACACAGATATATATTTAAATGAACAGTTACATCCACAGCTTTATAACCATTTGCTTAGCTGCTTCATCTGTGAAAGTTTCCATGCTACAAACTCCATAAATCTGACTATTTTTCCCCACAGGCTGAGATTCAGGTTTGACATTTTGATGCATTCTAAGTAATAACTATTTTTTACATTATCTTAGCAATCAAACAACTTTTTAATTTCTGAGTATCTGGGACCTCTCAGATCTCCTGTGGCTGACAATGCCAAATGCCATTAGTCATACTGCTGCCTTTGTTAAAGGCTCAACCAGAAAGCGATATGCTGAATAATACTTTGTATAGAATGAGGCATAGATCTCATTTTTGAGAGGCTTCTAAACCTTTTTTTTTTCAGCTATGTGGTGAAGGTCAGTGTTGATTAGTTTCTGCTTTGTAAGGCACATCTCCCTGCAGAGTCTCAAAGACACTGAACTAACACCTGAAAAGGAAGCTGAATGCTCTCTTCTTGGTGCATACCGGGAACTTCTGCAGAAACTGAACTTCTACAGAAACTGAGTTCTGCAGAGGGAAGGAAATCACTTGCAGAGGAATCTTTTTTACATGCCATTTTGACTGAATAGGATTTTATTCCACAAGATCAGATAAGTAAACCACCTCTTTGGGAAATAAAAGAAATCTTAGAACATCATATTCCATGCTAAAGAGACGTTTAGGAATGTCTGGTAATTTTGTGCAATGTGAAAAGATAGCAGGAAAAAAAAAAGGCTAAAGCAGTTTTCTAAGAAAACCAAGTTACCTCTGTAACACACATTTTATCCACACAAGTGCCCTTTTTGACTTAAAAAACAGAACTGGAGCTAAGCTGTTTATGCAACATTCATCAAGTAAAGCTACTCTACTAATATTCTCCAGCTTACACTGATTATGTGAGAGCATTCATAGCTATTTTAAAGCACCAAGACAAGTTAAAATGGCAGGCAATAGTTTATTTCTCTTGCTGCCTGCATGCTTGATGTCCTGCAAAAGTTTGGGACTTTATTCTAGACTCATCAGGAACGATTTCACAGAAAGTTCCAGAGGTAGCTATGGAGATACTTTGATTTTCACACAGCTGAGGATAGGTTTTATGGCTGTGAAATCACTGTGGTTCAAAGTATGTTATGCTAAATGCATAAGAACAAAATGCTTATTTGGCTTCCAGAACTATTTGCAGCCTGTAAAAGACTGGAGGGAAACAGCTCTAATTTGATTTGATGCTCAAATGAGATCAAATAAGCTATTCATCACTGGGCAAAAGAAAAAAAAGAAGTCTAGAAGAGTCATTACTGCTTTTCTTTGTGTTCAGTCTTAAGAAGAGAAGACTGCGAGGAGATGTCCCCAATGTGTATGAATATCTGAGGGGAGGTGTCACGTGGATGGGGCCAAACTCTTTCTGATGATGCACAGCAGTAAGATAAGGAGCAATAGCTACAAACTGGAACATAGAAAGTTTCACCTTAACATAAGGAGAAACTTCTTTACAGTGAGGGTAACAGAGCACCAGAACAGGCTGCCCAGAGAGGTTGTGGAGTCTCCTTTCAAAACCTTTCTGGATGCACTCCTGTGTGAACTGCCCTAGGGGATGCTGCTTTTGGCAGGGGGGTTGCACTCAATGATCTCTGGAGGTCCCTTCCAACCTCTAATGTTCTGTGACTCTGTCTGTGATTATCAGCATCACTTTCACCAAAAGGCAAGCAGAGATACTTTTTACCAAGAAAAAAAAAACAGGTGACTTCTTTCCTTCATAAACAGATTTTCTGCTTGCTCTGCAATTCTGTTTGCTATTTTATCACTCTCAAGAAGAGGAGAAAAAATGATCTTCTTTTTTTTTTTTTTAGATTTAAAGAAGACCCCATAAAGTAGTTTGTTATGATCTGCTAGTCACTGATGGTTTAGCAAGGGAAAGCTTTGGAAAGTAATGCACCCAAGTCATTTGGAGAAAAACATGTTTACAGTAACTTGGAGAAAGCTCCTATTTCTGGACTCTTCTGAAGGCTTCTCCCTTTGAAGGAAATTTTCTTCATTTGGAATGTTTTGATTTGTGCTCCTCCAACAAATCTCAACAGAAGACAGCATATCACTCAAAGCAAATGTTCATCATTTCACACTAAGGAAAAGACACATTTTCAGTGCTATCGGTGAGGTCAGTACCAACTCAGAAATCAGGACAGTCAAGAGTCATATGTACAATTAAAAAATAATTAGGCAGTTCAGCCTCAACTTCAAAGGAATTTAATTTGTAATTTCCTAGGAACTTGGTCTTTCTTTCAAAAAATATCAGACTCAAATGGAAAAACTGTCTTATGGAGAGTCTAATGAGACAAATCAATGAGCAAAGGGACCCTTGTAGAATGCCAGTATGTGTGTAACTGGACTATGGAGAACTTCAGCTTTGATTGTGAGTTTATTTCTCCAGTAAATCAGAAAAAGCCCAAGCTCTTCTGAGGATAAGAGCAGGAAAACACTTGGAGGATCCAATGACTTCAAGCAGAGAAGTGTTACCATTATGTTCCAGTATAACTTCTTAACCTTGTCTAGCCACAAGCTAGATAAGAGAACAGCAATCCTTTGGATGAGTTGAAGCCACCACAGCTGAAGCCTTAGAGGAAACAATCAAACTTACTTCCAAATGGTAGCAAAAATAGTTTCCTGTTGATTCCTTGTTCTTAGATGCAGAGTATGTATAACAAATCAATGGATCTGAGATGTACTCCTATAGCAGAAGTCAGTTGTAGCTACTAAATGCAGCCTGACCAAATTATATCAAGAACAGCTAGATTAATGACACTACTGCCAGATCCACAAAAGACTTCTAAAAAACCCAAAAATACATTTCAATTTCAGTCTTGGTCAAGGAATCTTTCTGGAAGCATTTTTAATACAAATGTAAAAAAGATCTAAGGCTAAAATTAGTCTTATAGTCTGAGCACTAATAGAAACATGGGAGACTAAAGGAAAAAAATCCATGTGTGCAAATGTAATTAAGACTTCCTCAGTTAGATAAAGCTGAAACACATAAACAGCAGACACACTCATTAGCCACTAAGAATGTGTTGCAGTAATTATTTCAGTTCATATTTATGTAATTCTGGAATTTCCTGTGTGTTTGGAGCAGAAAACACAACATTCTGATCACTGTGTTGTTTAGGTATGTGTGTAACTCAGAGCATTTGCCACACTAATGACTAAACAGTTCACAGAACTTGTTTGGGTTGGAGAAGACCTCGAAGATCATCGAGTTCAACCGTTACCTAACTACCAAGTCTGGTGATATGACGTGTCCCATAGCACCACATCTATGAGCCTTTTAAATACCTTAGGGATGGTGATTTAAAGATCTATACAATGTATTTCCCAAGTATTATGTTTAAGCTAAGTCTGCTTTGTGAAATAGAAGGCCTGGTAACTAAATGGAAGGCACAGGTGCAGGAAAAGTCACAACTCCCTAAGAACTTGAAATTATTCAGCTGAGATCTGGGAAACTGCCTAGTGACACTGAAGTACTATTACATACCACAGGGACAAGACTTCTTTAAACATGCAAAAGTGGCTTAATATTAAAAAAACCACACCATTATAATACTTCTCTTAAATGACTAAAAAAGAGAAAAAACTAAGGCAAGTGATATGCAGATCTCAGTTATTAGAAAAATGTAATATCCTGCATCTCACATTTGTATATAAAGATGTAAATAAAGTTGCCTTATAAAAAGCAGTAATTCTAGTAACAGTTTTTTTTCTTACTCAAGATTAAAAAGATATTTTGCAATCATCACGTTAGAAGCCCCAAAAAAAACAAACCCTACCCAGTTCTAGATTGTGTTTTATATACCTCTCCTGATGAAATTACACTATGTAAGCATCTGTTTATGACTGAATGGGGGCAAAAACTGAAAAGAATTATTGAAATATTGCCAAAAAATACCTCCACTAAGTGAAGATCCAGTATCACTGAATTTCTCTTGCTAGAGAGCAGGAGAGACAAGCTTTCTGTGTTTTAGTAATATCACTTAAGATCCATTTTCAGCCTTTATCAATGGTAAAGAATTTGATTTATCATCTGGATCACAATCCTGAAAAATTCTGTGAAAAAATTTTTCTCTTGGTACCAAAGGACCAATGATGCTTTAAAAGGATGATTTGTAAATGTTGGCTTTTTGTGTATGCTTGTAACAGCTGAAAATCCAGCCACAGTCACAGTGTGGCTGGAGCAGGTGGAACAGACTTAGCCACTTCTGTTTAAATGAATGCTAAATGCTACAAAATGTGCTAATTAGACATGCTGCCCTTGATCACCAATTTCTGTTTTTGCTCCTTTTCCAAAGGAAGGTAAGAGTCCATTTTCCTGTCTTCTGTGAAATTGTCATGAAGAAGCTAAGGATGCAAAGCTGAAGGAAAGAGATGACCTGCTACTACTAAAATGACACCTAATGGCATTCATTTAAAGACATATGCTGAATTGGTTTTTTTTCCAAATAATCCCATTCCCAGGAGATCCTACAGATTCACAGGTTTCTGTATTTTGCTATTAGGAAGGAAGATATCCTTTATTATTACAACAGAGAAGTCAGTACATAAATTTGCCAGCACAATCTATGCTTTCTCTTTGACTTTTTCATTTTAAAGCCTTTGCATTTCCTGGAAAACTGCTTTCATGTTTACATTTTTTACGAAAAATGGCCTCATAGGTGAAAATTTGTCAAACCTTCTACCTCTAAAACATTTCAGTTCTTGTTGACTTCTAACAGAAGGCAACCAAAAAGCAGTACTATTTTTCTTCCTTGCAAACAGATTGTTCTGACAACCACTACAGCAGCTTCTGTGTGGTCTAGCGTCTGCTGAGACACAAAAATGATTGGGGTGAAATCACAGCTCTAATTAAGATAAGGTGCTTGGATTTGACAGGGATTGTGATTTCACTCTTGGAATTCTAACTGGGGAATGGTTTGTGCAGTTAAGCATGTGGGACAGAGGCACCGGCATCATCTACACGTGCCATCTGCATGCTTAAATTGCGACAGAAGCTCTCAAGTAGCCATTTCCTAGAATTTAATCCCCATTCAGATGCAGTCTGGAACATAACTTCGTGAGCAGAAGGGAATGAAATGTTACCCTGTGAAAACCATTAATACCAAGTTTCTAGCTCAACAAGAACTAACTCCAAATCTCTTTTCCTTCTGTAATGACAAACCCCATTTTTCATGGAAACGTAATATTAAGCCACGTGTAACTGTTATAGACAAGCATCACAAATTTACCTCAACAGGGTTATACGGAAACAGATTCTTCAAGTAACCCTTAACAGCCCAAAGCAGCAAAATAAGTGTTGAATGTCTAAAAACAAGGAGGATTGTTCCTCACCTTAAGGATGTTAATAGACTTTCCAGAGAATGCATTTAAATTGTAATTTTGTGGTTTTGGAAGGGGCTTCCTAAATGCATGAGTTGAGGATCCCCTTTCCTCTTTTGTTTTTAAGTAAATAGGCTGTAAAGAGTTAGTTAAGGTACTGATGAGATGAATATGAAGGCAGGGCTGAGTAGGCAGGTGGGACCTACTCGTGTTCCGTTATCTTTGTTGTAAAATTGGTGTGCGTGATCTAACAGGACAGGCAGAAACAATTTCCCAGAAAGCAGTAACATTCAGCCATCAGCAGGCAGTTAGTTACAGGGCTGAGGAAGAAATGGGATGGTTCATTAAATTCATTACCTCACAAGACGAAGATTGCGTGCGATAACTTGGAACAATCTTAAAGGTAATACTTCCACGCATTTCCCTCTGCAAAAAGAGAAGCACTTCTTTAAAGACAATGACACTGAAGATCTCCAAAATCTCCAAACTGCTACTGCTGGAAAGGAAATCATCACAGCTTGACAGCAGCAGTATGGTTTCCTAAAGTAAATATCCAGAACAGCTAAAATGCTAGGGCTTATTCCACATTTCATGTGTGAACATTTCAGTCGTCTCTCATTACTCTAAATGATACATTATTAGTTTGTTTGCCTGATTTGCTTTCAAATGCCTACAATCAACAGTTGTATTTGAAGGTGAGAGACCCAAGAGATGTCTAGGTTTGGTCCATGTCATTTTTTTCTTTGTAGCTATGTTCTCATTATCCACAAAGTCTTTGCTACTAAAATGACATTCTCTTCCCTTTCATCCCTCCTGTTAACCAGCAGGAGTGTATTCAGAGTTTGCGAAAGGCTGCATCTTACTGCATTAATGGTAGAAATGTAAGAAACAGCCTCATCAGAATGGAACATGGGGGCTGATAGTTTCAATTTCCTACAGCTTAACAATTTGCATTACCATATCAGCAGAATAGCAGCAGAATAGCAGCAGAATGTGACAATATATTTGTTCAGCCATATTTTCTTCAGTGACAGTTCGAATCTAAGGGCCACCACATGGCTGACAACTGCAAATCAATTTGGAGGTTCTCCTTTTTCTTTCTTTGGCTGGCTTATTGTGAGTCAAAAAAAATGCTAGTCTCTTAACTTTGTTTATATGGTTCTAGACACAACAAAAGGATTAGTGATATCCTCCAAGATGCCAAGGTTAGGGTAGAATGCAGGAAAGCTTTCAAGAGTTATGGAGTATCAAACCACTTTACTAGCATGGCCCAGGATGGAGTTTTCCTGTAAAAAGCCAGATTGTCTGAATTAAAAATACCTTTTTTCCCCCATTGTAACAGTAAAAGCCATTGGCCACAATAGCAAACAGAGAGAAGGGACGTTCTAGCTACATATAAGGAACACATTTTTCCCTGTGATGACAATTAAGTATTGGAATGGGCTGCTCAAAGAGCCACTTGCCCTGTCAAATCTCTGTCCTGGGATATTTTCAAGGCTTAAATAGGCAAAGCTCTGAGCAGCCTGGGCTGCATTTAATGCTGACCCTGCTTTGCCAGGAGGTTGGACTGAAAACCCCCTGGGGTTGCTCCCAACCTGAATGGTTCTATGACCTACTGTCTTTGTGCAGCAATTATACCAATTCATTTCTCTCATAGTACACTCAGTGTCTACACTTAACGTAGGCCAAAGATCTAAAACAAGGGTATGATCTTTGTAGATTAGATTGGGAAGACTATCAGAAGAAAAGCAGTATTTTTTCTGTTATGTACAGACAAAAGAAGAAATGGCTACGTTTCAACAAAGGAAACTTAGACATTAGAAAAGATGTCCTAAAATGTGCAAGAGTTAGACTGTGAGGTCAACTGCCTGGAGAGTTTGGGGAACCCCTTTTACTCAAAGCTGGTGTTAAAAGCTAGTCAGACATCTACCTGTCAGGAATGATCTTCTACTGTGGGACTAAATGACATAAATAATATGACACTGAAAGTGCCTTCTACCATTCCTGGGTATAAGATGCAAAAAGGCCATTACTGAAAAACAGGGAAGGTCTTGTACAAGGCTTTAGCAGCTGAACACAGGAAGAATTTGTGACATGCACAAGTAGGCTATCAAGAAGATTCAGAGAAAGAAGAAGTCACATGCAATTACAGGCAAGTTTTGTGAAAATGACAGCCACTTTATAAAAGTAGGTGAGAAAGATTTCAGGCACTTACAAGCATTTTTTGTAGTTGTTCTACAGTTTGATTTGCCACACTGATTCCATTTATTTCTCGGATTTCATCCCCTACATGTAGCGTACCTGCGGAGTTAATGAAACACGCAGTCACCTCACACATGCTTTCACAAACTCACCTAATGGTAAGACAGTACTAATATTCATACAAAGGCAGATAATACTTATAAAAACCCCAAAACATTACAAGAAGTTTTTTTGCTAGATTCAAAAAAGGGTATCAGCTACCAAAGATTACAGATCTGTTTTTGAGAGGATAGTCAGTAAACTAGCATGAGATATCCAGGCACCCTACAAAACACAAGGGGAAAATATCAGTCCTTTGTTCAAGGACACTGCTTGACCCCATGTTGAAAACAAAGTTATCTGCAACTTATCAGATAGGAATATTTAACAGAAATATTCAAACAGTATTTTATCAGATGACTACTTCATGCAGTTTGGCTTCTGGATAGTCTTAATATTAACTGTCTGATAGCTGTATTTTTAAGCATCTTTGATTTTGATTTGCATCTCCTACACAATGCATTTCCTGTATGTACACTTGACTTCAGCTTGACTATAAATGGTTGGTGTAACTATAGGCAGTGTTACATGATGAAACAAATATCTACTTAGTTTAGGCAAGTAATAAAGTGACTTGCTGAAGCTGGAATGGGAATAGCATCCCACAATACAGCTCTGAAATACTACAAAGGCTCAAAAGGGAGGACACAATGAGTGAGCCAGTGAGTGAATGTCCAGGATTAGAAGCAAACTAGGAAGGTTCTCTTTGGATGATAATATCTCAGTTGCCTACTTAAAGCCCTCCTAATTCCCTAGCAGTTCTCAAGAAGAAAAAACATGTTTTACTACAGTCAAAAGATTTTCTTCATATCTAACTAATTATGACCAGACCATTTTGTTCACATACGTACTTTTTTCTGCCATATGATGCATATAATTTCCACAAGCATCCTTTTCTAAATATGGTACCTAATACAATTACTGCATTAAACTAAAAGAAACTAGAACAATTAAGCTTACTCCAAAAACTAGCCAACTGGCAAACAACAAGGCATAGGAAGTTTCACGTAAACATGAGGAGGAATTTCTTCACTGTGAGAGTGATAGAACACTGGAACAGACTGCTCAGGGGGGTTCTGGAGTCTCCCTCTCTGGAGATACTCAAAACCTGCCTGGACATGTTCCCGTGTGATCTGTTCTAGGTGATCCTGCTCTGGCAGGGGGGTTGGACTGGATGAGCTTTCGGGGTCTCTTCCAGCCTCTGACATTCTGTGATTCTGTGATTTCCTAAAATAAAACATATCTATGAAAAATTGCCTGAAAGAAGCCAATCAACTAGAAAGCTGAAAAATCCTGAAAATGCATTTCCTGAACCCAAAGAGTTTTTCCAAAGAGCACCAGGTAAGCAAAACTTTCAGTTGCACAAACACATGAAAATCAAACTTTGTGCCTGCTAGACACAGGCATGGCTTGAACCAAGGAGAAGAATGCTCAAAAGTTCTGTTGCTGTAATTGACTCTGGGCTCTCTTCTGTGGAAAGGAAGCTCACTGGGCAGTGATAGTGGAGATCCCAAAGTTCACAGAAACTTTCAGTACTTCCAAAAGTCCTCTAGCCCCATTAAATGCACCAAGCAATTCTACAGTAGCTGATCATTTCACCATTGGCAGATAGTGGAATTATAAAAAAGAACTCATGACAATTATTATTCAAGTCTTCAGTGGAAAAATTACCAATTAATAGTTTACTGAATGTCAGTGCAACATTCCTGCATCTGAACTTCAAGTTAATGTAGTTCACATCCAGAATATTAATGACCAAATCTGTAGTGAAACACTTTGAAAGTTCAGTTTTGACAGAGTTTCTCAGTGGGGCTCTGAGCAACCTGACCTAGTTGGGGATGTGCCTGCTTACTGCAGGGAGGTTGACTGGATGACCTTTAAAGGTCCAGCCCAATACATTCTATGATTCTGTAATTATTTGCAGAAACCTTTTACTCTTTATAAATATTCTTGTTGGAAAGAGTTTTCTTGACATCTTTGAATAATGAGTCTTCTGTATCACCTGCAGCTCCCATGACAGCTACTGCTTAAATCATCTAATTGTGATTGCTTTTGGTTCCTTTTCTGTTGACAGTGTAGTATTTATTTAGAACTTAAGCTGCTGATCTATAACACATCTCTAACAACAAGGAATGGATGAATCTCTGAGGTAAACGATTTGCTTTGTCTTTGCAAGCCAAAGTGAAGACAGTTTTAGGAAGTGTGTGCTCTTGCTCTGCATGGACAGAAATTCTACTCCATTAGGGAGAAAACAGAACAAATTCTTTGAGTCTTTATTTAGAAACATGTTTTCTATCCCCAAGAGAACTCTGTAGCCTGGAAAATAAAAGGTCATGAATGCATAATTATATACCTTATCAAGTGTATCACTGTTTTAAAAACTGGTCTGAGTTTTACATTGTCACTTCAAGAATGTAGCATAGACAATATGCAGCTCCTGTTTTCCTGATGTGATTAAATGACTAACTGATATGTCCTCCCACTTCTTTGGAAATCTTTTTAAATGTCATATTATCTCTTCTTAGATGCATCTTAAGAATAAAGTCCCATCTAAGCATGTGTGCCCCAAAATCAGTCAGCAGCAAAACTGCCATGGGTTAAGATACTGAGAGTGGCTGAAGAAATCATGCAGATCCTCTGAAAACAATATTTATTGTATGAGACAGAATCTAATAAGCGAATGGGCAACTGAGCTAAGTTAAGGCACAGACACAAAGGTGAAAGCAAAGGCACAATTAAAATTCTGAGGTACATGATACAATTAATTAATTTACACTAAAAATGCAGATAGGTCAAAAAAAGGACAGTTTTTCATGACTGAAATGGGTGTTTCATTTTCATTGAGCAGAATCCTCTGGAAGGTGCAGGTGGGTACCATCCTTACAAACTTATCTTGCCACTTCCCTTACCTTTTGAATTAGGGCAACTATAACCAGCAGGACTAAATACAGCAGGCATAAAGACAGGAGGCAGACTTCACAGCAGCTACTATTTTGTGACTGGGAATCGAGCAGTTTGTACTTAGTATTTCTAGACTTCAGAATGATAAAGTTCTTGTAACTCTCTCAGTAGGTCTGTTGTCTAGTTTTTGCTGTAACTGCCTGGAAGTTTTCCATATAGCAAGCAGAGAAAGCAGAATCAACAACATACCTCCCCCCAAAATAAATAAAAGCTACAGTCCCTGTCAATAGGATTCAGAGACACGTGCTCAATATCACTATCACCTTACACTTCTGTTGCTCTGTTCAGTATAAATACTCTAAATAAAAATATATCAGAGAAAGGATTGCTGTGCCTTTTCCTTGCTTCATGTTTTGTCTTCCTACTTACCTGTTCCTTTGAAACACAAAAAGACAGCAAACTGGAAAAACTAAAGTAAGGGTGTGCAATCTGAACTTGCAGATAATAACCTAGCAGGGAAGCTCATCTCTTTTAAATAGCACCAAGTCCAGCTATTTTTAATCTTCCACTCTGGACACACAAAATAGAAAGGTGGAGTAGACTGGAGATGAGAAAAGATGTATGCTTTCAGGGCTTGCTATAGTAGTACAGACTGAAAAGAAATATTCAAGTTCTAGGTACAAGAAATATCTTTCTGTCAAAAATCACTTAGAACAGCTTCAGCACCAGAAGTACAAAGATACTCCAGAACTGTGTGAAAATACATGGAGAAAGTTAATTTTTTTTTTTCTGAACAAAGCTCTTAGATTTTTCAGAAGGAAAGTACTGTAACTAGTTGAAGGACTTTGCTTTTCAAATCAGAGGATTAGATAAGCACAGCATCAGAAATTATTGGCATTTCAATCTGTCACTGAGCTATACTCCCATTATCCCACTTAAGGTCTAAACGAGATGTAGTGGGGCCCTCATCTCAAAATGCTGCCAGACATCTGCACCTGGAAGAAGGCAGTTAACAGGGCTTCATCCAGGTCCAGAAGTATGCTACTGTGGAACTGCAGCAATCAAAATGAGGAGTATGTACAGTTACACACTTTGTACAAAATCCTCTAAATGAAAGTGCTTGCAAACAGAACTATTCCTGACAGATGATTACCTTGCCGGTGAATCATTCCTCCGTGCATAATTCTTGCCACAATGCAGTGGTTCAGCTCATTCATTTTTAATGTGATTCCCTAGAAAAAAGAAAACGTTTAGACTTCTAAAATAAAACATTAAGCAGTGTGATTCTTCAGTAAGAACAGTCATTTTCCTACAAGCTTGAAGGAAAGGTGTAAACTTTAAGGTTATAACAAAAATCTTGCCACTTCACTTAAATATGAGCAATGAAAACAGATACTATTCCTAAGGGAACACGCAGCACTTTAATATTTGAGAACATAACAGTTTGTTCAAAATGTAATTTTGGATTTCAGTGCTAAGTGTCCAGTTTGTTTTAAAGCCTGAGCTGCTGTAAGTACTACAAGGTTGGATGCTCGGAAGAACTTTATCACCATGAGGGTGGTGAGATACTGGAACGGGTTGCCCAGGGAGGTGGTGGAAGCTCCATCCCTGGAGGTCTTTAAGGCCAGGCTGGATGTGTCCCTGGGCAACCTGATCTAAACCTGATCTAGTGTGAGGTGTCCCAGCCCCTGGCAGGGTGGCTGGAACTAGATGACTCCTGAGGTCACTTCCAGCCTTGACAGTTCTATGATTAAGGTTGTTTTTAAACAAAAATAGCTCCACCAGTACAGCAGTAGTATGGATGCACACAAAGCATGTAAATCTAGGGATACACACAGGAGAGGAAGTATTCACAAAGGCTGCTGAGCTACTCCGATTATACTGGCAACCCTACTTAAAGTGCAGACAAGTGTAATAGTATCAGTCTTTGTGAGTACAAAGTGAATCAAAGTACTGAGGTTCCCTCCATACCATTGGTTCATCTGTGTTCTTCTGGAACTGCACCAGTCGAACTCGTGTTACATTCTCCATATCCATGTCGCCGTTGGCGCTCTCCGGAGAATCTCCGTTTAAGTATGGAGAGGTGGGAGGAGGTGTAACTCTCAGCGCTTCATCACTGTAAACTTCATGTGCCACTACATCATGAGTTTGAAGTAAGGCCTGGAGGAGATTACAGCAACAAAATAGCAGGCTTCCACCATCTCTGATGTCCCACACTCATTCCTTATAAAGTCATTTTGAAGCTTTACAAAAACGGCAGAAAATCCAAGATACTTGTGTCGCACCTTCTACACAGGAACCTTTCCCTTAAAGAGCCTTAAGGCAAACATCAGCAGATTGCAAATGCATACACACATATCTTAGCCTTGAAAACCTCTAGGAGTAGACCTGATTTTCTTCTGTAGATACCCCAGTCATGCTGCTTCCCTCTCCTCCATCTTCTCAACACCTTCAACATGTCACAACTAAGCCACCTTTACTTACGTGCCTAGACACAGAATTAGGAAGCTACCTGAGGCTCCTAATTATACTAGATGACTTCTGAGAGCATTAACAAAAGCACCAGGTATTAAAGTTCAGCAAGCTCAGTCTAAATATTTAAGACATTTAATATAAAGACTACTACTGAAGTATACTTGAAGATATTTGTTTTCATGCATTTCTGTTCACTTGGAGAATTTAATTCCCCCCTTTCTTTTTTCTTTGCAGAACACGACAATCCTGCTGACAATATGTTCAGTGAGAACATACTATATGGCAGGATCATTACCTCCAAGTAACAGCATGGGAAGGTACATGATGGATAAAACCTCAATATCTAAGTAAGAGTCTTCCAGTGCAACACATATTTCAGTTGCTGCCACATACTGGACACATATAATAGAGTTGTTTACAGATAAAACTGGCATGTTTGAAAAACCACTTAAAGTTGTGTAACAGAATAAAAGCTCCTTGGAAGCTTGCACATAACTAACGAAGCACTTGACAATCTTTTAAAGAATTCTTCCATTATCTGCTGAAAGGCCTTTATGAAAAATTAAGAGACATTTCTATAAATTAAGATATTGAGCACGTATGGATCGATAATTCATTCCAAAACCCATAAGGCATACAAAGGAAAAACAAAACTAAAACAACAAAAAACTTCTAACTTGGACATCTTAGTGCCAAAAAGAGTACTTAAAAATGCATTGGCTTTGGTTCCATACAGGCATGTACATAGGATAACCTTGTGGCCAAGAGGGCCAATGCCATTCTGGAGTGTATTAGAAAGGCTGTGGCTAGCAGGTCGACAGAGGTTCTGCTGCCCCTCTACTCTGCTCTGGTGAGGCTGCATGTGGAGTACTGTGTCCAGTTCTGGGCCGTCCAGTTCAAGAGGGACATAGAACTGTTTGAGAGAGTCCAGTGCAGAGCCACAAAGATGATTAAGGGAATGGAACATCTCTCCTATGAGGAGAGACAGAGGGAGCTGGGGCTCTTTAGCGTGGTGAATAGGAGACTGAGAGGTGACCTCATCAATGTTAATAAAGATGTAAAGGGTGAGTGCCAGGAGGATGGAGTCAGGCTCTGTTTGGTGACGCCCAATGACAGGACAAGGGGCAATGGGTGAAAGCTGAGGCACAGAAGTTCCATGGAAACATGAGGAGGAATTTCTTCAATGTAAGGGCGACAGAAGACTGGAACAGGCTGCCTAGGGGGGTTGCGGAGGCTCCCTCTCTGGAGATATTCAAAACCAACCTGGATGTGTTCCTGTATGATCTGGTACAGGTGATCCTGGTCTGGCAGGGGGTTTGGAATGGATGATCTTTTGAGGCTCCTTCAAGCCCCTTAGACTCTCTGATAAACCACTGTAGTGTGGCTTAGACTATACTTCATTGCCTTCTGATACACATTAGATAATAACATAAATAATAGTAAAACACTCTGCACATGATCCTACTTATCACACCTTATTGCTTCAGTCTTTGTGTCTGAGTTCAGCAACTTACTGACCAGGTTACTGCTCAGTACAATGCTTGGTGAACTCATTGAGCACAGACTGACAGTACTGTTTCACACAATCGTTTCATTCATAAACAGTATCTGCTTTAAAGGCTTTGGCTCTTAAGGGAAGTATGGCAGAGTGCCACACACCTAAGAATACTTTTTTAAGATCTGAAACTTATAGAAGGTGCATATAGGAGCAGGAGTGAAAACGATGGGAGAGCAGACAGGATTGCCTCTAATGTCTCTTTGTTATCTGTAGTTTTAAAGGTATAGTTCTATGGTAACCTATGCTGATTTAACTGCTGCTTTTACTGCCATTTACCTGCCATTCCTCTCTAACCTGGACTGTGTATTTCTATCCCCTTGCTCATTCTGGCTCTGTCAGTATTCCAGGCACCCCTGATTCTTTTTGCTAAATGGATCATTGTTTTGTTGGAGCAGTTTTTCTACTAGTTTAGCCTGATGCAGTACCAAAGTGTCAGAAGAATGTCTGAACAACTGCAAGGGAGAGGATGAAACACAGGGAGAAGGGACGGGAATCTCTCAACCAGCAGTTTAGGTTGGGATGTGATAGACTGATTTACTGAAATTACTCCTTATCAAAAACACTTGTTATGGAATTGCATCTTGATCCTTATAAGAAATTACTTTTTCTAGAATTGCAGTAAAATAATTCTGACAGATGGTTTTAAATTTCTGAGGCTATGGGATGGAAATAAAGATACCTATAACAGACGACTTCCAACTCAGTTCCCCCGTCACTTCATTTGATACATGAAATCTTTATATGTCATAATAATTCTTATTGATGTCTCTAGTCTGAAAAGAATTTACACTTACAAAATGTTCTTTCACCACAGTGCCTGACATTTTTACAGTACTGTGTGGTAACGACAGAAAAAAAAGGTAAATGAAATAAACCTGTCAGATTCCAAATACAGAAGCTGAGTACCAGACATTATTAATTTTTTCTTATCTCTATAAAAAAATCTTTCCTACAATATGGCTAAGTACCATTCCACCTTGTTTTACTTATTTCAAGCAAGTACTTCTGTTAAATGTTGAACCAGATTTGTTACAGACTTCGGGACAGGTATTCTCTCCAGGCAATGGTATAACAGTGGGTGGCTGAGTACAAGCCAATGTCTGCATTAGCAGTTAGTGCAATGAAGTAAGAACGAACCAACAAGTAAAACAATTGGGTTAGTGAGAACCTGATGCACACACTAAATGTTTTTACTTCTGATCAGCTTCCATCTTGCCTTGAGGACTGAATGACCATGAGCTGTTGGATTACACTGGGCTCTGGCATACATCTCTGAGTTTAATTTTCTCTGAAGAGAGTCTAGTTTGCATGCTCTGAGACTCTTACGTGACACAGGACAAAGCACTGTAAGGGGACAATCAGGAGATTCATTTAAACACACCCCTGATCTGATTTAAAGTACTAAAAGAAATGCACCCAAAGCCACAGTGGCTATCAAAAGAACACACTGGGACATGCAACTATCCAGATTTCATCTTATACCTGAATATGAGGTTGGTTTCATCTCACTCATTCCTGGAAATTAGGTTTATCCTTCAGACTTACAGTAATTCAGCTTTCAGGTGAGCAAATTCCACAAAGCCCCCTGCATATAATCCTTGCGTTAGGGAAAGTCAAATTCATGATTTTAAACTGACAAAGGTGTAGAGCAGAGTTAAGCAAACACTTTATTTCTGAACTTAGGAACTTCACCCACAGAGAAAAGATAATCCTTTAAGTAGTTTCATTAACTTGAACCAAGTTATTAAGCAGTCACATCCCTGGCAATTACTGCCCACAAATCAGGTTTGTGAAGCAGACACAGTAGGAATTGATATATATTGTACAAGCTATTGACTTACTGCAAAATAATGTTAAATCAATTCTTATTTTGCAATAAATTCATAGGCCTTTGGAAAAAAGAAGGATTCCAGATCTACCTACGGTCATCTAAAAGAATTAATAATTCCTTTTGTGTGCCACACAGCTCCCCCAAAAGACAGTGAAACTGCTCCATAATCAGATGACTCCAAACTGCTGACAGTTTTCATCACAGAAACAGATACTGATAATAGTAAGTATTTTACCAAATTAGCAGATCAGAAATACTTATTAATAGGTACATAGCACTGGATGCAGTTTCAGCACTAGCAGATTTTAGGGAGAACTTACTGAACTTAAGTTTTTTTTATAGAAGAAACATAAATAAACCAAACCCAAAAATCCCAAACAAAAGCAGCATTTGCTTACCATGAAATGAGGTTGTGTTAAAATACGCTTTAGCTCCTTTGCATCATTGTTCTCTGGGTAACACGAAATTTCTTCCAATACCTGAAAAATAAGCATGAAAAATGCCCATAGTAACTTTCCTTTAAATAAAGCCATTAAGCAAATTAAAACTCTCAGTAACTTTCATTTAAATAAAGCTATTAAACAAATGAAAGCCCTCACTGGTCAGTCAGATTATGTCCAACAAATGATTACAGAATGGAATATTTTTGACAGCAAAGAGCTCTTCACCCCCCAGCTGGAGAATAAAATGCCCCCTTTCAGTTTAATTTCTGAGTGAGTTTAAAGCAGAAATTTGGAGATAACAGCTGCTCTTTTTTCAGTATTCCTCCAACAGGCAAATATATGGAGACAGAGATGAAGTGCTAATGTGTGACACACTTCACCACCACCCATTGCTACTTCCACAGAGTCTCCATTTATTAAAACAAGCAGTTTAAAAGCAGAATTAAAACCACTTGTAAAGCTTTCTCTCCACAAATCAAATTGTAAAAGAATTCTAGTGTAGGTGGTCCATCTGCTACCCCACCTCCAAGCTCCAGATTTTAAAAACTCTGAGCCATGGTTCAGCTTATTACTGGGGAAAGGAGGAGGGAGTAAAGAAGCTTTAACTTGACTGCAACCTGTGACATGAACAGTGTTTTCTTGTGACATTTTCTCCAACAGTTGTGTTTATTTTTATGGATAATATAGAACAGAACTGGTTTTTTTTTACTACTTGCAATAAATAAAATAATACTTGTCAAGTGTCAGAATTAAGAACACTTGTGCCTATTTATCTTTGCTGTTAACGGGCCACCTTCATTGCATTTCTATGTCTGATCTTCTTAGAAGTACCTAGGATAAATGTGTTTCTTCAATCTAAAAAGCTGATGCCTACAGATATATCTTTTTATTTTTCATTCTCATATGAACACCAAACTTCTGAACATAAAAGATACTGCATTTACCTAACAGAAGCATTCCTTTTAATACCACTACTGATGCAGCAAAGATTAAATGATGAAACTGAGTAATATATATATAATCCTTAGAGACAAAATGGAATTCTGCAAGTTTATGCAACTTGTTATGTAACCTAAGGAAGCAACAGTAGAATTCCAGAAATAATTCAGATTATGAGCCATAATACAGATCATTCTCTTGATGAAGAAAAAGATGTTCTATCTCAAATACAAACAAACTTCCAAAGTGAAAAAAAAAAAAGAAATATTTTAAAGCCATTTACCTCTTTGGCTCTCTGTACAGCATCACTTGGAGGATTCCTGATTTGTGGGGAAGATTTTGTGTTTATTTTGTCATAGAGCTGAAATAACAAGAGAACAAACTACTGAAATCGTGTGCTGCTTTATCTATAATGATGAGCAGGAGCAATAGTCTGCTTATGTTACCACGGTTAAGTTCACTGCAAGACCCACGGATGTTTTGTATACAAAATCAAGCATCTCAGGCTTTTGGCTTTGCCTTTTTAAACATTTCCTGGCTTGAACAGTGCTATAGATTCAGGGTTCATAGGATGACATGGGAAAGTTCAAGAGGTTAAGGGATTCTGCAAACCGCCCATGCCTTTTCCACAAATTTACAGAAACCATAGTCTTTAATTAAAGGGATCCTGTGAATGTTAAATAAATGCTGTAAGTGATATATTCTGCTGTAAAATCAAATTAATCTCTATACTTCACAAAAAAATCAAATCACAGAACATTCTAAATGTTAATATAACCTCAAAATGCAGGAAAATGCTCTCAAAGATACAATATAATATAACCTCAAAATACAGGAAAATGCTCTCTAAGATACAATACTACAAAAGGCAAAGTCTTTGGAGAAGAGAAAAACAAACCTTTCCAAGATACAGTGCCCACCAAAAAGACTACTTAATACTTCACTAAGATTTTCTATTGGACACAATTGAAATAGGAAATAGTAAACTATGTGGACACNGGTGGTGGAGTCACCGTCCCTGGAGGTGTTCAAGAAAAGCCTGGATGAGGCACTTAGTGCCATGGTCTAGTTGAGTGGATAGGGCTGGGTGCTAGGTTGGACTGGATGATCTTGGAGGCCTCTTCCAACTTGGTTGATTCTATTCTATTCTATTCAAGTGTAATTGTTAAAAAAATCCTCCAGGAGGATGGAGCTAGGCTCTTTTTGTTGATGTCCACTGAC
Organism: Tricholaema leucomelas; assembly: GCA_013400475.1. NCBI lineage: Eukaryota > Metazoa > Chordata > Aves > Piciformes > Lybiidae > Tricholaema lacrymosa > Tricholaema leucomelas. Next base: position 230,347 of record WAAF01009146.1, on the reverse strand, counting down.
AGGACAAGGGGCAATGGGTGCAAGCTAGAGCATAGGAGTTCCATGTAAACATAAGAAAAAACTTCTGCACTGTGAGAGTAACAGAGCACTGGAACAGGCTGCCCAGAGAGGTTGTGGAGTCTCCTTCTGTGGAGACATTCAAAACACACCTGGATTCATTCCTCTGTGACCTACTCTAGGTGATCCTGCTCTGGCATGGGGTTGGACTCAATGATCTTTCAAGGTCCCTTGTGTCACTATGTATGTCTAGTGCATTCTTTGGAGAAATAAAACTATTATTATGTATAAGATTGTATCAGAAGTACTATTTCTATACTAAACAATTTCTGCAAGGCAAAAGTAAGACTATAAAACCAAGACATATTTCTTTAAAAATGTATTAAGTAATAAAAAGCAAAGTCAGAAATACAGAAAGTATTAGCATCTCATAGAATAGAATAGAATAGAATCAATCAGGTTGGAAGAGACCTCCAAGATCATCCAGTCCAACCTATCACCCAGCCCTGTCCAGTCAACTAGACCATGGAACTAAGTGCCTCATCCAGTCTTTTCCTTAGTACTCTCTTAGTAGTACTGTCATGGTAAGCCTGATGGTCCAAAATAGGCTTATACATGTCCTGGCTTGCCCAGACATGTTTTTCTGCTCTCCCTCCTTCTGTTTTGGTGAGAAGCAACCATGGGAAAGAGGACAAAGAACCTGGAGCCACTAAGTCTAAGGACTCTGGCCTACCCAGACTTCTTTTGCTCCTGTGGTAAACAAGGTACATGCACTTAGCTAGTGCCTGCCTTGTGCAAGGCCTATGCTTTTCCCAAATTTGGGTAAAGCAAGCCTATGGCTTCACCTAATATGGTCAAGCTTGGATACCTGCCATTCTGATTGGCTATTCTATGTCCAAAGGCCCATTAGTCTTGGGCTACATTGACAAAAACAGATATGCAGGTAAATGCAACATGCTCTGCCATTGTATTTGTGCCTGCTGTTGCCTGCTGCTATTGCTCTCTCTTTATGGCAGTGATTCTGCCATTGCCTTTTGCAGCATTATGCTAAAGCTATAAGATAGCTCTGCTGAATTGCCTGGAAACTTCCTGCCTTGAGTTTACCAGGAAGAGGCTCTAAATGCCTCCATGAGACCAGCCTGCATAGCCAGCATGACATCGTGCTAAGACTGCGCATTGCAAGACAACCTGCCTACACCTGAAAATCTCCTGCCAAGATGGGATGTCCTGGAGATACACAGATTGTCCAGAGGAGCCAAGAGATAAGGTGAGAGATTGTCTGCCTCCTTTCCCAGCACTCTGAAGCCTGGCAATAACCAGAAGTCTCAGCAGTTGACAAGACAGTAACAGAATTCCCTGAAAGTGTCTGCGTACTGCCTGAAGCTGTAGCTAGCCCTGCCAGTTGGGAAATAGTATTTTGTGAGTAAACACTTAAAGCCTCTTGTAATTGACCATAGCCTTCTGCCATAAGTAGAAAGGAGCTCCTTGAGTCCATCTAGTGGGCAAGCGGTATTTGACTACAGGAACCTCCTCTGCAGTTAATGTTTATATATATTTGCAAGTTATCTCTGGATCTAGTTCTTCCTATGTATGTTTCCATGACCATGCAAAGAACCGATTATTATTAAAAAATAGTGGTCAGGGGTGGTGAGTTTTAAATATCAAAATTAATAAACAATATTAATTTTGAAAATACAATTTTGCATTAATTAATTACCCCTCCATAACAAGAATGTGCTTTATATTCTAATCTCCCAATCCACCATGTCAACAATGCTTTCAAAGAACTTTTTCTGACACTAATTCTAAGCTGACTCTTTTGCAATATTTTTCAAATGTTTCTGCACTTAACAGCTACAGCAGAAGTGATTTAAAAGACAACACTTAGAGCTCCAGAATACATCTCTGAAATATCTGAATTTAGAGGTTTCATTTAAGACACATCAAGAAGAAAATCTATTCCCTTGGACCTAAGAATCCAACACACCCTTACACAAATATTTTGCAAAGTGTTTAGGAAAACTCTAAGTGAAACCTGTTTGCAGAAATCATAGATTAAAGCAAGCATTAGTAAACTACAGCCAGGTTTTATATACTCCTGTGGTAAAGAACACATTACTGTGTGCAGTTAGCTACACAATTTTAGTCATAGAAAACCAGTCTGTTCACAGTGCTGTTGTCTTTTGGCAGCCTTGCAACTCTAAGCTCATACTAAAGTTGGCCTCTTGTGAAACAGAACGACTTGGTAAATTCTTCACTGTTCTCAGCAGAATGATTTTCTATATAATACCAATGTGCCCTTGTGTCCAAGAGGGCCAATGGGATCCTGGAGTGCACCAGGAAAGTTTGTCCAGCAGGTCTAGAGAAGGTCTTCTCCTTCTCTACTCTGCCCTGGTGAGACCACTCCCGGAGGAGTACTGTGTCCAGTTTTGGGCTCCCCAATTCAAGAGACAGGCATCTGCTAGAGAGAGTCCAATGGAGAGCCATGAGGATTATTATGAGACTTGAGCATGTTCCCTATGAAGAGAGACTGAGACCTGGGGCTGTTTAGTCTGGAGAAGACTGAGAGGAGATCTGATCAATGTCTATAAATATCTGAAGGGTGGGTGTCAAGGGGATGGGGCCCAATCTCTTTCTGGTGGTGCACAGCAATAAGACAAGGAACAATGGCTACAAACTGGAGAATAGAAGCTAGCTTTCACCTCAACATGAGGAGAAACTTCTTTACAGTGAGGGCAAGAGGGCACTGAGATAGGCTGCCCAAAGAAGATGTGCAATCTCCTTCTCTGGAAACTTTTAAAACCTGACTGGATGCCTTCCTGTGCAGACTATCCTAAGGGATCCTGCTTTTGGCAGGGGGGTTGGACTCGATCTCTGGAGGTCCCTTGCAACCTCTAACATTCTGTGATTCTGTGATATCAACAAATATTCAGCAGGGCAAAATCTGTATATGACCTAATGATGGTCTTTGTTTTTGTTGGGACACTATTTTTAAGCAAGTAACTGCCCTCTCACCTCAGCAACTCAACCTGCAATTTTGCTCTGCAATAAGCACAAACATACCAATTAAGTATTTTTTAATAATAAAAAAAATTGTTGTCAAATGTCAGAGCAATTGAAATTTCCAGACATTTCTAACACCTTGCACTCCTCAACACCAGTTCTGCATTTGCTACACAGAAAAATCAAAATCAAATACTTGCCCCAGAAAAGCTTAATGATCATAACCAATATATTAACAAAGCTTGATGTAACAGACATAAGTGGATATTACAGATAGTTAGTGTTGCTTCTTAAAAAGAGAAGTGTTGCTTCTAATTTTGCATGGTAGAACGGAAAGGCTATGAAGAGAATACCCACAAGTCAAATACTGTCACTGTCAGTTGACCAGCTTTTGTAGGAGTTGGAGTCATAGAATGGAATCATAGAATGGTTTAGGTTGGAAGGGACCTCAAGGATCATCCAGCTCCAACCCCCTGCCATAGGCAGGGACACCTCCCACTAGAGCAGGCTGCTCAAGGCCTCATCCAGCCTGGCTTTAAACGCCTCCAGGGAGGAAGCATCCACAACCTCCCTGGGCAACCCGCTCCAGTGTCTTACCACCATCACTGTAAAGAACTTCCTCCTAACATCGAGTTGACCAGCTTGTTGCCTTCAGCCTGATTAAAGGGAACTCACTGCTTCTGATACTTAACAGCAGACAGCCCAAAGTGTAATCCACAATCGGGCAGCCCAGACAAAACAACAACCTCTTCTCTTCTGACTAGTTTTTCAGATGTGCAAAAATTCCTTTCTAAGAATTTCCTGTAAGAGCAGTGAGAACACTGTCCCAGCACAACCCCTCCTCCATGTCACACTGAAAAATTCAGATACATCACAACTAGCAGAAATTTAGCCTCACTATTTGGTCTAATCTTGAATGCAATCAAAGTTAGATCAGAAGGTGAACTCAGTAAATATTTTATCTATCCAAACCCTGACAATTTCTGTGCTTTTTATTAAAACAAGAGCTACCGAAGTGCTAGAGCATAAAACCTGTGAACTTTCAACACATACGCATCTTGTGAGGATTTAGTTGTAATTCAGACACAGATATTGGGTTGCCAAACTCATGATTCTATAAAATAGAATATTCTATGAAATATTAAATCCCCAAACAGAAACATCTAAAAATAATAACTGAAACATATCCTTAGATATCTGACTTTTGCTTTTTGAACAATATAGCCATATACAACAATTCTAGGGTTTTCTACCATCTAAAAATACACAGGTGGAGATGCTGCCCCTTGCATAGCAACATTTACTAACAGGATTGTTGCTTTGTTACCTTTCACACCCCCCTATTGTTTACCTTAGAGGTTTTGTGTGCTACAAGTCTGAAAGGAATCCGTGACCTACTGAATTGTACTCACAACCAATAACATCAAAGATGTGCTAAAATTAAAGAGCCAGTTAGACAACTGATAGACCATTTCCTTCTTTCTTCTGTCACTTCTGTTTCACATCTTTTCCATGCAAAATGTTGTGACCTTCTCATGGGTGTCTCTTTCTTTGGGACTCTATGCCCTCAGGAAACCATCCCTGAAGGTAACAACTCCTACTGAAAACCACACTAAGAAAGTCACAGCCAGAAGGGGCTTTATCTTCAATGCTGTTTGAAGACAGTTTGTTCCTTTAAACCTCCATTTTTCACTGTTAAGAACTGCGCTTGAGCTCATGGTTTCCATTTTAGCATCCCAGTACTCATTTCCCAGCATAATTCTACAGCACATTTTACAGCCCTGGCCTGTATAAGAGTCCAAAGCACATTTAAGAGTACTCAATGACTTCTGGAGCATTACAGGTTACAGCCCTCCACAGCTTCAAGCTTTTTTCCGTCTGACACGCTTATTTTAAAGGTATGATCAACCTTTGATCCAAGCTCCTTATACACTGAAATGCTGTGCAGCAAAACAGCAAACAAAAGCACTTCAATAGAAGGGTCTGGGAAGTAGTTAATCAGCTATAAGGAAGATTCTCTGACATATTATTTACAGAACAAGATAGTCTGAAGCACTACATTAATTCTGTCTGAACAAATGAGTGTTTTTGTCATGCTATGGAACTAGCAGCTGCCATCACTGCAGCTTCTTAATTCAGGTGCTTGGACTTTAAGCAGAGGTTAAGCTCATTTGAAATAATCAGTTTCTTTCTACATGTTCGCATTCATGCAATATATAAATTAACTTTTATGTAAAAAAAAAGTGAAAAAAAAATTTTATGCAAAAAAAAAAAAAATCTTTTGTGTAAAGAAAAAAAAAGCAAGGAGGGCCCTGATTCTCACTCTAAGTTTTGATTATGTATGTGATAGAATGGAAATAAACAGATTCTTTTAATCTTTAGAGGAAATTTTATCTGCAAAATGTAGTTTTACATCCAAACAAATGGAATTTGTTTTTAAAAGTCATCTGTAATTGTTCATATGTATAATGTGTTACTTGTAGAACACAGTTACACCTCTGTCAGAAATGAACATAAAACCAGATTTTAGTGGCCAGTAGGACGAGGGAGGTTATTCTTCCACTGTACTCAGCACTGGTCAGGCCACACCGTGAGTACTGTGTCCAGTTCTGGGCTCCTCAACTCAAGAGAGATGTTGAGGTGCTGGAATGTGTCCAGAGAAGGGTGACAAAGATGGCGAATGGCCTGCGACACAAACCCTATGAGGAGAGGCTGAGGGAGCTGGGGTTGTTTAGCCTGGAGAAGAGGAAGTTCAGGGGTGACCTCATTGCTGTCTACAACTACCTGAGGGGAGGTTGTAGCCAGGTAGGGGTTGGTCTCTTCTCCCAGGCAACCAGCAACAGAACAAGGGGACACAATCTCAAGTTGTGCTGGGGGAAGTCTAGGCTGGATATCAGGAGGAAGTTCTTCGCAGAGGGAATGATTTGCCATTGGAATGGGCTGCCCAGGGAGGTGGTGGAGTCACTGTCCCTGGAGGTGTTCAAGAAAAGACTGGATGAGGCACTTAGTGCCATGGTCTAGTTGACTGGCTAGAGCTGGGTGCTAGGTTGGAGTGGATGATCTTGGAGGTCTCTTCCAATCTGGTTGATTCTATGATTCTATGATTCTATTGTGCTTTTTATGTACACCTCATCAGAAAAAAAAAATTTGCCATGTAAGCTCAATCAACTCTATGGAATTTCAGTTTTTACTCTAAGCTGCTTCTTGTTTGATGAGATCATTCCATATTCCTTCATCCCTTGTTTTACTTTAACTCAAGAAAAAGCTTCTTGACATTCTTGGTAAATAGGAAGCCTTCTCCCAGACAACCAGGAATAGAACAAGGGGACAGTCTCAAGTTGTGCCAGGGGAAGTATAGGCTGGATGTTAGGAGGCAGTTTTTGACAGAGAGAGTGATTGCCATTGGAATGGGCTGCCCAGGGAGGTGGTGGAGTGGCCATCCCTGGAGGTGTTCAAGAAAAGCCTGGATGAGGCACTTAGTGCCACGGTCCTGTTGAGTGGATAGGGCTGGGTGCTAGGTTGGACTGGATGATCTTGGAGGTCTCTTCCAACCTGGTTGATTCTATAACTCTACGATTCTATGATTTTTATTTCTTCCATTGATGTAATTTTTTTGTAGTGATGTACTGTAAGTATATTGTGATGAGCTCGTTGGTACAAAGAACTGTCAACATGTATCAACCAACTACTTGAATAACTGGAAGCAGAAAGCAGTGAGGCCTGACTGACTTCAAAGATAGAGTCACAGCTTACTGGGCTGCTAATATATTGCCTTTGGGCATTTTAATGTAAACTAAGTGCAAACTGAAATACTCTGAGAAAAGCTCCCAGCACCAACAAAGCAGAAGTGTTATTCAAGATTTGAGGAGTGCATCCTAGGCACTTTAGCAATTCTCAAGAGTATGTCTGAAGCTCCTGAAGAAATAGTAAACTTGAGAATCTTAAGTTTTGTAATGAAGAATCCTCAAAACAGGTATCCCTTACAGTTAGAAAAGCAGCAGAAACTGACTTAAACTCCATTCAGTGTAAAAATAACTGAAGAATACATAGAAAGTTAATATGAAAACTATTCTTTAAACCTCAAAACAGTATCAGTGAAGTTAATTAAATGCTCTACAAGTGCCAGGACACAATTCTAGTGTTTTATGACAGCTTAGAGCCCAGTAATAGAAAAATACATTATAATCCAGGGTATTTTTAACTCCACATACTAAAAAGGCTGCAGATTTATGCTTTCAGAATGAGATACACCGCTGCACACAGACACAGGCTTGCACAGACAATGACACAGCAACACAAGGAAGATGACATTAGGCCAGGAGCACTGGGCTAAACAGTACAATTCTCATTTAAAGTATGCACTTGATTAAGCTGAATCTTACTTGAATGATTCACCATATCACTGCTAAGCTTACGAATACTCAGAGAAATGGTAGAATGTTAGTTAAAAAGAAAACAAGTTAAGTGCAACAAAGCAAATATCACAATGTCATGCAAATCAACCCAGAATTTTGCAGTGTTGGAAGGTGGTGGATACATAAATTTCTCAAAAAAATTAACCTTAATCAATCAAAAAGTACTATTAAATCTTATTTCTATTAATCTTGCATTTATGAACTTCATTAGCATATCAGTATTATAGATTATAAAATCATGGAACAAAGTGATTTCTGCTCACAAGACTAAACATAAGACAAATTCTCCATATAAACTTGTAAGACAGAGAAACAGGAAGAACAAGAAAGCTAGGAGACAATGTTAACTAGCACAGGGTTCTACATATCCCAGGAACACAGGAAATGAAATGCAAAGATAGGATGGAAGTTGGAAACGGGTATGTTAGAGAAGGATTATCAAACAATGCAGAAGAAATTCCAGGACAGCCTCTACTGTCAGTGCTCTTTCAGAGATGGCCTTCCAGAAAAGTTACCTTCAGAAAAAAAAAGTATGCTGCACTGGTGATGATGATCCAGCCCACCTGCTGAAAGAATTCTCCACACAGCCCTCCCTAAGGCTTGGTCATTGTTCCTTCTGGGAAAGGAGTTTCTTTTGCAATGCGAGAGACAGTCCCTCCCACTCCCTGGGGCTGAGCATGCTGCCTCTGCTGGACTGGGATAAAAGCCAGATTTGATTCCCCAAATAGCAAGGTGCTTTCCTGCCAACAGTTTCTATTTTTTTTTTAATTCCCCCATTTCTTTCTCTTTTGACAAATATTTTCCATTTCCTTTTGTCTTATAAACCTGTTAACTAAAAGATAATTAAAAACAGGAAGACAAGATGTCTTAGGAATTAGAAAGGATTATTTCACATAGACATTACACATTTTGAGGGTGTTTAGCCAGACATCTATCATGAATACACTTTCTGCCCTGCTTTTGCAAAAGGAATGCATGAATGTTTCACTAAAACATGCTCCACTTATTTTTTTACCTTGTATATTTCTGTATATAACTGTATATACTGTAAATATACAAGGTAAAAAAAAGGTAATACAAACACAATTCCCCTCCCAGAAACCTGAGTCCCCAGGAGGGGCTCTCAACCACCCCTCACCTTCCCCCTATCCCTCTCAACCTTACCCCAGTCCCAAGGAAGAATGGAGGTTCAGCCAGAGGGATTAAAAAGCAAGGTGAAGCAGCCAAGCAAAAGGAGGGTGAGGTTAGAAAGCAAGATGGAGTCCAGCCAGCAGCCTCAGCTTCTCCCCAGCAGGCAAAGCTTCCCAGCGAAGAGAAGAAGCAAGTGCCCTAATCTTTGTTTTGCCTTTCTTCTTTACACATCCCAGCAAGACTGTGAGGGAAGTAGACCTCACCATTGTTTTCATTTTACAGCCTATCATCTAGTTCTTCTCCCCAAAACATGCTAGCTAGGCTCAAACTAGCACAGTTCTAAGATCATCAGTATTCAAGGAGGTGAGGACCAAAGCTGATCAAATAAACCTTGATCCATGCTATGTGATTCGCATAAAAAAGCCACTTTTATTCAAGTCAAAACACAGAAAAAATAGACCATTCATGACAATGTTTAAGCTTTTTATATACCTCTGTTGTTTTCATTTTGATTTCTGTATCCCATGACAGATATTCCACCAGTCTGTCAACGATTTAAAAGAATGAATAAAAACGTCCTGGAAATAAAAATCAAATGACTCTTCCTTTGTAGTCCCCCCTGCTCCAAGAATATAATAGAATTGTTAAATTAAATACACCTTACTGAGAGAAGAGCAAATCAGGAATAAATGCATGAAGAGTTTCAAACATTTCCAAATAGAGAAGCGCAGTATTAGCCATGGCTGGACACTGGTGAGTAACTGCTGCATTTCTAAAAGTAGTTCCAATTTACTGTGCCAATGTCCATCACTGAGAGGCTAAACAGGACAAATCAAAACAAATCCAGTAGAAAGCTTTATCCAACCATGTAAGAAGCTAAAGTGAGATGCCAACAACATTGTAGCAAAAGATAAAATATGCTTCCTTAAAAGTCTGGAGTTAGGAGCAAATCTGTTTGCATGACTGAGTGGAAAACAAATACTAAGAGAACTCTGAAGTTTGCAAGGATGTGTGTTCCTCTGAAACAACAGCACTAGCAGCAAAGAACAACAAACAAGGTTCTCGTGAACAAATCAGGATGCCTTAAATATATGCACCGTGGATATAAATGAAGAAGGAGCTACACACATAAATATGATACATACAGCTACTCCAAAATGCATGTAATCTCTTTTAGTTCAAACTGCACCTCTGTGATGTGGTGCACCAGCAAAAGGTAAAATAGTCTTTCTTGAAAGATCTAATGCTTCTACCACAGATATACTTGAACAGTAACACTCACCTTAATGATTCAATCTACGAAAACAACGTACCAAACTTCTTAAATTAACAGCCAAGAGATAGCAGCCTACAGCACTATGTGGCTCAGGACAGACAGATGCAGACAAAGCCAGTAGCATAGAGAGGCCCCAGTCACACAAAAGCTGATATTGTTCTCCTGCTGAGTGAAAATCTCACCCGTAAATCCAACGACATCTGCATTCAGAATCACCCAGAGAAAGCTCCCTGGAGAGGTGACCAAACTACTTGATTTAACAAGGGAGTGATTTCTCTTGTCTCCTGCAATGTAGACAGCTGCATAAAACAGCAGCCTCTGGTTTTACTTTTTAGCAAACCTTGTTTACTTTGCTGCACTGACAGAGACTAAACATAATGTGTGAAAGATCTTTCTCATTAGAAATAGCCTTGAAGCCCAGTATGATTTTCAAAACAAATATTCATTACAATACAATCTTTTGCCATGATACAGAAAACAGCTAAACAACAATGCCTCCAAAATTAGTAAGCTCTTCACACTTATTTCCAACTTTTAAAATCTGTACTGCTGACACAAACCAGTAGTGCCTCCTGTGATTTCTTTCACGAAAGTCAATTAAAGACAGACCAACCAAACAAAAAACTTAGAATCATAGAATCATAGAATCAACCAGGTTGGAAGAGACCTCCAAGATTATTCCGGTCCAACCTATCTCCCAGCCCTATCCAATCAACCAGACCATGGCACTAAGTGCCTCATCCAGGCTTTTCCTGAACACCCCCAGGGATGGTGACTCCACCACCTCCCTGGGCAGCCCATTCCAATGGCAAATCACTCTCTCTGGGAAGGTTCTGCAAATCTCTCAGTGGTAATAAAAAAAGCTGTTTCACTACTTGAATTGAACTCTTTTCCCATGAAGTTATTTATATCCTTCACTTAACTTTATAATGTTCTTCTGACCTAAACAAAATACCAGAATGAAGCGATCTATGGAGCTTTATATAGGCATAAACCCAGTCAGTTCTATGTCAAACAGAGGAATGTCCTACAGCATTCACTAACATTTTGATCATCACAGTTCTAAAATAAGCAAAGAAAAAAAATCAAATCTGACCAACCCAATGTTACTGTTCTACTTTACAAGAAAAATCAATTATTAATCAAGAAATCTCTTTTAGGCAATGAATGTTTGTAAATGGTTGTTTTGAGAGGGCCCTTTTCTTTAATCCCCCTAGTAAATAAAATTAAGCTTTTCATCTGACTCGCCTAATTTTTGATTGGGAAAATCCCACCCAAGAGAACAGAAGGATTCTGTGACATAAAGGGAAATAAAAGCATATGATTAGAGTAGTCATTAAGGATCTGCTAGAGTATTGCAGGATTTGGTCTGGTGTGAATGTACATCAGTTTATAAGTAGATGGCACCTCTTTGTCCCTTCTTTTGGACAGGGTTGGCACCCAAGTGGAAGAGCCTTAAGAGACATATATAAATGAATCAGGCAAAAAACAATCAATGGGATGATAAGAATCCTGCCTCTGAAGGCCTTCAGAGATGCCTTCCCTCACAGCACCAAAGTTCTTGAATTACTGACAAAGAAGAGTTACAATTTGTGATCTATATACCTGTAAAGAACAAGATATGGGTGACTAGCATTCTGAACATAAAGGCTGTATTTTATCTGGGTTTTGTTTTCTTTCAGGAAAAAAAGTTCAGAAGCAAAAGAAGGTATTTTCCTCTCTACAGCTACCTGAAAGGACGTTGTGGAGAGGCTGCTGCTGGTCTTTTCCCACAGGTAAATAGCGACAGAACAAGAGAGAATGGCCTCAAGCTATGACTGGGTGGCTTTAGAATGGACATTTTCCCCCAGCAAGAGTGGTCAGGCATTGGAACGGGTTGTCTAGGGAGGTGGTTGAATCACCAACCCTGGATGTGTTTAGAAGTCGCTTGGATATGGTACTTGAGAATGCGGTTTAAGGGTGAACTTCGTAGAGTAGGGTTACCAGTTGGACTTGGTGATCTTGGGGGTCTTTTCCAACCTGAATGCTTCTGTGATTGTGCTAGTTTGAAGCTAGCTAGAATGTTTTGGTGAGAAGAACTAGATTACAGGCTGTGAAAGAGAAACAAGGGTGATGTCTACCTCGCTCATAGGCTTGCTGAGATGTATAAGAACAAAAACCAAAACATAGATTAGGTAATCTGGCTTTTGCTGCTGGCGAGCTTGGAGCTGTATCTCTCTTCTAACCTCACCCTCAGTTCCTTTTCTAATTCACTTTGCTTCCTAACCCCCTGGCTGAACCTCCATTCTTCCTTGGGACTGGGGTAAGGTTGAGAGGGGTAGGGGGAAGGTGAAGGGGTGGCTGAGAACCCCTCCTGGGCACTCAGGTTTGTGGGAGGGGAGTTGTGTCTGTATTACCTTTTACCTTGTATATTTCTGTCTATAACTGTATATACTGTAAATATCTGCTTGTATATTCTGCTAGCTGTAAATATAAGCTTCATTCAATTTCCAGAGCTGGCTGAGCCTAGTCTGGGTGATTTCTAAAGTGTGGGGGAGCGGGGAACACCCAAACCATCACAGTGATTCTGTGATTTCAGCAGCAGGAGTGACCTATCATTATCACGTGCCTATAAAAATAAGGACAACTCTTGAGAAAAATAAAGATAACTCTTTAAAAATAAAATAAGGATAACTCCTGAGAAAGACACTAGGAACATGAAAAAGAAAATGTAACTGTGGGAAAAGGCCAAGGAAGAGAAACAGTAGTTTTAACACAAAGCAAGAGCTACGTCTTCAAAACAGGTTAGAAAACTCCTGCATAGGGGAATAAAAGGCTTTACAAGTGACTTGGTTTTGTGGCTTCAATAACTCTGTATTTTCTGAGAGGGATAAGGAGTTTCTCAGACAGAACTTCATCCAGGCACAACTGATGTTTTTTCCAGTGTTCTGAGAGAAACTGGAATAGTATCAATACACAGAGAGAAATCAGTCTCCCAGAATGATGTTACTGCAGTTAAAAAGCTTCTCTTTAATACTCTGTAACTTGCTTCAAATATATATTACATGACACTGAAATCTTAAAGTTTTATTCTGCATTATTCTAATCAAAGTATCTTTGGGAAGATTCTACTTCCACGCAGCATAATAAACCAACCATGCTTTTTTGGACAGTATTTTTGTCTCATAAATAGGTTATTAAAGTGTGCATTTAAATGTATCCTTTTCTAAGTGAATGACTATGACTTTCAAATTGAAAAATTGGCAAAGTGATATGGATTCATTACATTTTTTCCTAGTTTAAAAAGCTACAACAGACCATTACAGAAATAATACAATTAGTGAAATACTATGAGTCAACAGACAAAAAGTAAACGCAGTGCAGAAGCCGAAGTCAATGCCTGGCAGACCTGCCTTAAACTAACTCCCATGCAGGAACTCGGAGGGGCAAAGTGCTGCTAAAGGATGGATTCTTCCTATCTCTCTCTGGTGATCTCAGTAGTCAGTTTTTACACAAACACTTAAAGAAATCCTCTGCTCTGACCCAGAGTTACAGACTCTGTGTGGAGTTTCCTGAATTGCCTAAAAAGGAGCAAAGTGAGAATCACTTTGAACTTTCTTCAGTTTGGTAACAGAAGAGGAAGGCAAAAAGAGTCGGGAAAGGCTGAGAAGTTACATTCAAGGCCTAAAGCACAGCCCTATGAGGAGAGGCTGAGGGAGCTGGGGGTGTGCAGCCTGGAGAAGAGGAGGCTCAGAGCAGACTTCATTGCTGTCTACAACTACCTGAAGGGAGGCTGTGGCCAGATGGGGTTGGTCTCTTCTCCCAGGCAACCAGCAACAGAAGAAGGGGACACAGTCTCAAGTTGTGCTGGGGGAGGTCTAGGCTGGTTGTTAGCAGGAAGTTCTTAGGAGGTGGAGAAGTCACTGTCCCTGGAGGTGTTCAAGAAAAGACTGGATGAGGCACTTAGTGCCATGGTCTAGTTGACTGGATAGGGCTGGGTGCTAGGTTGGTCTGGATGATCTTGGAGGTCTACTCCAACCTGGTTGATTCTATGATTCTATCGTTTACCGAAGCCCAGGAATTTGTATGACAACAAAAAAAAGGCTAATAAATATCTAAAACCTTTCTGCATGAGGGACAAAAGTGTTTTGGTTCTTATTATTACATTCATTCTCTTCCTATCCAGATTTTCATTTGTCATTCATATTGTATTATCTGATCATCTTTGTACACTTCAGCACATAATATAAAGAGACAGAGCAATTTCAACATCTGGAACACAGGTTAGATAAACTTACACTGTGAATAGAAGATTCCTATTTTAATGCAAATTGTAAGATGAATTGTTGAAAATACAATCCAGGAAAGTCACAAGCTCCTAAACTTTCTTCCTGCACACTTCATGTTATTTTAACCAGTGACTGGATGTAAAATGTATAAACTGTTATCCAGAGCAAAAATTACAACTGTAAAGCCTTGTGTCAAAGCAATGCCCTCATCACTTAGCAGCTAATAATGTCTGGTTCCTCAAGTCATATGGGCAGCTGCATTATGAGGAAGCTTTACCAGAAGGTTTGTGTTGCCATACGGACCAGCTCAGAACCATGCAGCTAGATCCTCTTCCAGAAGGAATTTATATGTGGAGTCCTTTAAACTTGAAGGATACATAGAATTCAGGTGGCCCATGACTCACCCATCACTAAATAAATGTTAAGAAGTGTACAAATAGTCTGCTACACTCTGAAGAGTTTGCACATGAATGAAACTGTGGCAATGCATACATTCAGATCATGCCCCTGCAAAGCTGCATAGCGGAAGTAAAGCATTCAGCAATGTTTCAGAAACTCTTTAAAGCTTCCATGGCCATTATTGTCTACCTGCAGATGAGACAGCTGCAATGACTCTTATTCCTATGTGTCCAGTCTTGAAACCCCTATTACAAGAAAGATATGGACATGTCGGAATGCATTCAGAGGAGGGCCACAAGGATGATCAAAGGACCTCTCCCATGAGGACAGACTGAAAGAGTAGGTTTTTTTCAGTCTGGAGAAGAGAAGGCTCTGAGGGGACCTTATTGTGGCCTTCCAATATCTGAAGGGTGCCTACAACAAAGCTGGTGAGAGACCTTTTAGGGTGTCAGGCAGTGATAGGACCAGGGGAGGATGGATCCAAGCTAGAAGAGGGGAGGAGATTAGCTGTTAGGAAAAAGTTTTTCACCATGAGGGTGGTGAGACACTATAACAGGTTGCCCAGGGAGCTGGTGGAAGCCCCATCCCTGGAATTTTTTTAAGCCAGTTTGGATGTGGCTCTGAGCAACCTGATCTGGTGTGAGGTGTCCCTGCCCATGGCAGGTGGGTTGGAACTAGATGATCCTTGAGGTCTCTTCCAGCCCTGACAATTCTGTGTTCTGTGTCCTTCACCAGATAAAAAGTAAAGATATCTTGCTAGATTTGTGATATTCACAAGGTACCCAAGCTTCTAAATTTAAGACACAAAATGGTCATAATCTACATGTCTTTATCTAGAGGCCACTGATGTATCATCTGTAGGTCACATGAGCATTTTGGTTTGATCCAGGAGTGCATGTTTTGAAATGAATGTTCTGATTATGCCCACCTACTGTTCTTTAGTTTTCATTATATAGTGTTACCAGAGCATACTTACTCTCAAAGGACACTAAAATGGAAGATGGTGTTCCTCCATCGGTGGTTATTCAGTCCCCACAGGACTGCAGTATTGGTAGCATAAAGTAAAAGTCCTCAAAATACACAGAACTGTCAGCAATAGGCCCTTGGTGTCACCTGCTTTGCTCTACAGATGTGCTTAAGTTGTAGTATTTGCCAATGTGGACAAAGCTTACTCCTCTATGGATTTGGTTCCACGGTTAATTTTCACAGTCTCACAGTATCACCAAGGTTGGAAGAGACCTCATAGATCATCAAGTCCAACCTGTTACCACAGAGCTCAAGGCTAGACCATGGCACCAAGTGCCACGTCCAATCCTGCCTTGAACAGCTCCAGGGACGGCGACTCCACCACCTCCCTGGGCAGCCCATTCCAGTA
>WAAF01009146.1:148805-214472 GCA_013400475.1 Tricholaema leucomelas | reverse complement strand
AGTGCAGAGTACAGGGGCAGAATGACCTCCCTGCTCCTGCTGGCCACACCATTCCTGATGCAGGCCAGGATGCCATTGGCTCTCTTGGCCACCTGGGCACACTGCTGGCTCATGTTCAGGTGGGTATCGATCAGCACCCCCAGATCCCTCTCTGTCTGGCTGCTCTCCAGCCACTCCGACCCCAGCCTGTATCTCTGCATGGGGTTGTTGTGGCCAAAGTGCAGCCCCTGGCACTTGGAGCCATTGAACACCATCCCCTTGGACTCTGCCCATCTGTCCAGGCGGTCAAGGTCCCGCTGCAGAGCCCTTCTGCCTTCCAGCCCAGCAACATCTGCCCCCAGCTTGGTGTCATCTGCAAACTTGCTGATGACTGACTTGATGCCCTCAATTTTTTTCTCAGTGCAATGTGTAGACTGCTTTAGAAAAAGTTTGTCTTGCCTGAAAGCAAGTCCCCTGTCTTTAACATGAAGAATTCATATCACAGCATCACAGAATTAATGAGGTTGGAAAAGACCTCTGAGATCACTGAGTGTTGCAAAATACCTGATTTAGCTCAGGTGTTGCAGAACCCTGATTAGCTTGCCACAGGAAACATGGTCAAGGCCCCACAGACCAATGTGATCAAAGGCAATGCCACATGGACACCGGACAAGTTAATGTGAATGATGCCAGAGACCTGTATTGGTCATTTCAGCTCACAAGATAGCCCTCAGGGCCACAAGGCATACGTCTACACATTAGCATAATTAGTCAAGGACAACCTGCTTCATCAGCATAAACCGTGCCTTGTTTTCCTCATAATGAGGTGTCCATTATCTATCCCTTCTGAGATAAGTTAGCCAGCTGCTTGTGAAAACCAAGGTCAGCATCTGGCTGTTATTATTCTTCTTCACTCCGTTCCCACAACTGAGTCCAACCTATGCTCATAAATAGGTTGCTCCCTGGACAATATCCCAGGAAAAAGCAGGGCAAGTTTTTTCTGCTCGTTTTGGATTTTTGTTTTAGATCTCCATATTCCATAGACACAAACAACAAAGACAGCATGAGATATGCTTCTGAATTTTTTTCTTCAATGAGGGTCTTGGCACTCAGTGTGAGGGATGGAGTGTAAGCCTGCAGTGATGCTCAAGATCTCGTTTTTGCAGACTTGAAGTTCAGCAAATAATCCTACCTCAAAGCTATATATACACACATACTTTTCCAAATTCACACGATGTATGAGAAAGTACAAAGTACTTCTTCATTAGGCCTGATTGGTTAAAAAAAAATATATATTGGGAAACATAAAGAGGATTTACGCATGTGACGAGACAACGAGAAACTCTGAAAGCAATTTCCTCAAGGCACAGAAAGAGGAGTGGGCAAGTATCTTTTTCTCAAAACCAGACTACTTGCTTTTCAAACTTACTTTTGAAAACAGAGTGCCTTAGTTTTCTGGAAGGAAAAGAAAACCCCAACCAATCATGAGACATCACAGCTGAATTGTACATGTGCCATAGAGTGCTTACAGATAGCCCATTCTGATAAACTATTTTAAAGTAAAGCTAGTAATTCAAACTGAGTCATTATCTACTCATATATTCTCAAATATTCTGTATGTATCACAGTATCACAGTATCACCAAGGTTGGAAGAGACCTCACAGATCATCAAGTCCAACCCTTTACCACAGAGCTCAAGGCTAGACCATGGCACCAAGTGCCACATCCAACCTTGCCTTGTATGTACAGCCCTAAAAGCTATTACTGTGTAAAGTGGTAGCTGATTGTTAAATTCCACACCTAAATAAATTCATTTTGGTATCAAGCATAAAAAACCCCAACCGATCAAACCCAAAACAAAACTCAAAAACAGAGCAAAACAAAACAAAAAAAGAAAAAGAAGAGGAGAATGTTTTTGGGACAAAAGAATTATCCAATAAATGACAGACACAGAAAGGCATTCAAATTGTTTATCACAGGAAACTTACATCTAGTAGTGTGTGAAGATGCTGATCCTGGAAAACACTGTGAAGAAAATCTAGGTCTTTTTCGCTGCAGTCTGTAAGTGCATGAATTTCTTCCAGGCTGTCCAGCACCTGTGAGACTGCTCCTATAGGGCAATAAACAGGAAGAAAAGAAAAGAAAAACAAAAGAGTAAAAATCAATAAAGCAAAGAGCTGCAGTAAACTGAACTTTGGAAAATGAAACTTTCGCTTCATCTGGTGTGACTGCAGCAGGAACTTAAAGCTGGAGTTTTTACAGAAAAACTCATTGAATAAATGTTGTCATCAGTGCCCATATATAGTGTTACTATACCTAAGAAATTGTTTAATTGAGGAAAGCTTAAAATCTATTAAGCTTAGTTTTATTCTACTTTAGCCTGGTTTCCAAGAATATCTTAGGAAGTTACTTGGAGTACCTCCCAAACTGCCTGTTCTCAACCATTCTCACCCCGACCTCTTTTTTCACTGCTGGCCAATTGTAAATACGTAGTCAAAATGAGTAAAAGTTTGAAGGAGGCAGCACTTCTACAGATTCATTTCATTAACACCAGCATCTGGATAGAGGAGGGAAGGGAGAAAGACCTGACTGCTCTGTCCCCCAGAGAAAAGAAGTCTGTAACATGAGCTCCAGTTTTTGTTCTGTTTGTTCTGGTTGCCTGGTTATCTCAGATGCAGGTACAGCGGTTGCTGCCTTTTGACCAGTTGATTGGTTTTGGTCATAGGAAGATGGAGATGATTTTTATATGGCATAAGGGTGAAAAGAGAAGGATTTGGAGGATAAAAAGGAGAAATGAGACATATTATGGAAGGTGGAAGTCCAAGGGAAGAGTTGAACTCACAGCTGGGGAGGATACAGAAACACAACACAAATCCACAGTAAATTAGCCTGTGTTGGTTCCTTGTGGAACAACTACTTTTAAAAATCAGATCTCATTGGTGGCTCCCACTTATGTATGTAGAATGCTAGCTTTGGCATATCTGAACACTCAGAGCCCATGTTTTCAGCTTTTCAACAGTGGTACAAGCATCTGGAAAGACGGTAGCATATCCAGCGCTAGTGTGCAAAAATGCTGGTGTCTGACACGGAACTGATGAATTCTTTTGCATAAGTATTTTCTTAATTCTAGATACAGAACACAACACATCCACTATTGCACTGATTTCTCATTATGATTATTCTGATTCCTTATTCATTTTCCAGTGTGATTTTCTCAAGACAGACAGTATCTAAGAATTGGCTGTATTTCTTGAAATTCCATCCACCGCTGCATGAACAATTCTAGCCAGCCTTCCTTAACTCCACTCCTTTTGCAACCTATTGCATGATCAGAATGTCATAGAAATGACAACAAAAAAAAAATCAATCTCCTCTTAACCACATAAGGAAAACCTTAAAAAGTGAAATAAACACAGTAAATACACAAAAACCTACTCCACAAGACGTGTGACCTCGTGGCTTAGACAGACAAATAAGTTAGAGGTTAGAAACTCTTGCATGACATTTAATACAAACATTCTCCTCACAGCTCCTCGTACATTAAGCTTAAGAATCACAGTGCTTTCCACACTCAAGTCAAGGCTCAGGAGCAATATAACTTCTTAGTCCTCTCCCACTGAAAGTGTCTGGCTACTTATTTCCAACTCGGGCATTAATTTAAGTGATGTTCCTTTAAAGGGTGGTGGCCACTCAGCAAATAAACCTAATAGTTTGCCTCATTGTTGGGTCAGATGCACTGAAGAAGAGAAAAAGTTGCTTTGTCTTTGACAACAGAAAGGCACACTCAGCTTAAAGACACTGTCTGTCCATTGCACTACAGCTTCCATAATGGGAAGCACAGCAGGAAATGTAAGGAAATACAGGGATTGGGAATCTGCTGGTAAACAAAGCCTCAAAGGCAAGGAATAAGAACATTGTCTAGAGAGTCAAGAGGGACTGTGCTCAGTTTCTGTTAACATTTGCTGTGTGTCAGTCAAAGGCTGATGAAGATCACAGGATCATAGAATGTCAGGGGTTGGAAGGGACCTCTAGAGATCATTGGCTCCAACTCCCCTGCCAGAGCAGGACCATAGAATCTAGCACAGGTTGCACAAGAACACATCCAGACAGGTCTGTAAAGTCTCCATAGCCTCTCTGGGCAGGCTGTTCCAATGCTCTGTCAGCCTTACAGTAAAGTTCTTCCTCATGTTGAGGTGGAACTTCCTGTGCTGTAGTTTACATCCATTGCCCCATGTCCTATCACAGGACACAAGTGAGCAGAGCCTGTCCCTTCCTTCTTGACATCCAGCCCTCAGATATACATTTACATGTAATAGATCCCCTCTCAGTCTCCTCTCCAGACTAAACAGCCCCAGGTCTCTCAACATTTCCCCACCAGGCAGTGCTCCAGGCTCTTAATCATCCTTGTAGCCCTCTGTTGGACTCTCTCAAGTAGATTCCCATCCCTCTTGAACTGGAAAGCACAGAACTGGGTGTAATATTCTAGCTGGGGGCTCACTAGGGCAGAGTAGAGGGGGAGGAGAACCTCTCTTGATCTGTAAGAAATCTTCAAGCCTGAAGGAAAGTGCTTGACTTTCCATGATGCAGTTGGCAGAAGGAAATCTGTTAAAATCCTCTTTTATTTCTATTCTTATCATGCTCAGAGGTGAAATTAATTATAAAAACCAACAAAACCCAACCCCTCAAAGCTTTACTTTCTGGGTTCAGAGCCCACCTAATGCAATCTGTGATTCTATGGCCATGTTTGAATACGAAACTACAAACCCGTGAGCCTTTTTGCAAGTCTCCTGGCAATCAGTGTTCCAGGAAATGACTCTGCAGAAGACCTTACAACAACCATTATATTAATAGCATATTTTAATTAAAAACACACTGATAAAATCAAATCTAAACCCTCTATGTAGAACTATAAAATGAAGTTCCTGACACCGACCACTCATTTTAATCCTGTTCATACTTATAAACTGCCTTAATTTGGAATAGCTTTTCAACTGTTCTCTATATTGTATAACTAGGTAAGTAACTAAGCCTTGAAGATTTTACAGTGTCTTTTAAATAACTAACCAAAGTTTAGCTGCTACTTGCAATTTCTCTATGTATCACAATTCAGTCCTTATGCTATCCAATCTACAATTTTTTTTCCTCCTAACTTCATCTCTTGGCTGCCTTCTTGTGTGCATCTGCTGGAAATGAAGTTAAAAAACAATCCTGGCTCTCAAGCACAGGCATTTCAGAAGGCCAAATTTACATTTCACTTTGTTTATGAAAGGGTATGAAGCTAGCACATAGAGTGAGGACAGAAGAAAAATCATCAGAAATTAGGTTTTAGAGAGATCAAACATTAGAATCCCTAAATGAAGTCACTGGATACTATCTCATAAAACATCCAAGCATGGAAATTATTATAAAGTGTTGTTATTTTCAGAGAAAGTTTCTCACAAGTATGGTGAGATTCTGATAGAGCACATCTAGTGAAGTATCAATGAGATACTTCACTAGATGTGCTCTATCAGAATAGTTGACTGGCTAGTGCTGGGTGACAGGTTGGACTGGATGATCTTGGAGGTCTCTTCCAACCTGGTTGATTCTATGGAGATTGTATGGTGTGTCTACGGAGATGATTTTAACCAACTCTGTAATGTGAAATTCAAGTTTCATGGATGTGATTTTTGTTTTCCCATGTATGACAAATAAAACAAAGACTCTTCTGCTCTAAGACTCCAGTGACACTCATATCTTCAAATGATCTACTTGGTCATAACTGTATAAATCAGTGCCTCCAGCAGTTTTGTTTTGCTTGAACGATACCCTAAAAATACAAGGCATAAATATTTAACACATTAGATAACTGAGATCAAAATGCTCAGGAAATGACAGGGTGTCTGGCAGCTGAGGTCTTCAAATCACAATCATGTATGCATCCAAACCCATTTACTCCAGCTAAATATGAAAGTCTAGGCTCAAAAGTCAGCATAACTACAAGCATTATGCTGACACTACATACAAGGCCAGAATTGCCTTTGCAGCAGCGGACAGGAGTTCAAAACGTGTAAGAACCTCTAGCTCCACTTGGTCTTGTAAAGATACTTTCTTACAGAGATGGGACCTTTCCACTACTTCTGCTGATGTTAAGAGAAAGCCAGCTGAGTACCAGCTGCTCTTCTTCACTTTAAACCACATCTGCAAAAAATCACTGGATTTGAGATGCCTCTAACCTCACACTGTCATTTGTTGTTCCCTGGTGTTCACTATATTCCAGAGCAACTATCTCTGTAAGGACAGATGACAGCCAAAGCACGTGTACATCTCTGTCTCTATATCTATCTCTATTTCCATGTGTCTATATTAGTTTAAAACAAGGTGGGAAATAAATCTTTCACATATATACACAACAGTGCAATTAAAATGAAAGGCAAGTAAGGATTCTATCCTCCTCAAATTTGAGCTGTATAGCGTTTAATGACTTCTTCCTTCTTGGTCAGAAATCAAACAACCACATTTAGACACTCTAAATTTACAAATAAGGTCCTACATGCACATAGTCCTATGCATGCTACTAAGAGGCAATTGAGATGGTAAAAGTATATATAGATATATATAGACATATATATACACTTCATACATATACACATATATATATGTGGAACAATCAGGGAGAGTCTACGGAGAGAACTAATGAGATGAAGGTTTATGGGGACTACAATGAAACTGGAGAAAGAAGGCAACTGGGGCTATGAAAAGTTATTTGTGTTCACAGCTGAATTAAACAAGGTAAGAACACCTATGGAATACAAGAAGGTAAATAAAAGCATGTAAAATTCAGAGAAGAAAACCAAAGAAAATAAGTGTGGCAGAGAAAAAAAATAAAAATGAAAAAGACCCAAAGAAGAAAAAACCAAAAACTACAAAACACCCAAACCAACCCTCCAAAACTGAAAAACATGTTATAAAGTGTTCTTAAACATAAGCAGGAATGTATCAAAGAGTCCAATATATGGAAACACAAAAAAAGAAAGTGGAGTGTGGTGAGGGGTAGGGGAGAGATGTTTATTTTGACGATAGCCTGTATTTTGTACATGCAGAGGGGCTCTGTGTGTATGTATGTTTCCAGCTTTCTCCTGTCTCTGCATTGTGAGCTTTACCCAAAGTTTGCCAGTGCCTTTTCTCAGTTATCTCTCGCTGTCAAACTAGCCTCAAAAGTGACAGAAGGCAGTCTCGTGTGCTGGTAAAGAAATGCGTAGTGGGTAGATACTGGTTTTCAGACTGGTGCTGCAGCGTACAGTTCATATGCCACTAAACAAACATTTTAACAAGTAAATGCTCTTCACTTAGCTACTGTCTTCCACACTGCAAAAATATAGGGGAACCCTCTTGTGACAAGTATGAGGGCAGCACACTCAAGTCAGTCAGTCAGTTGACAAAAAGAAGTCTTTATACAAAAACCAAACGCAAAATTCGGTGGCAGAGGCTCTGTAGGAGGTTTGCTCTTTTTCCTACAACTGTATAAAAGTCCCCTGAGTTCTCAGTCTTATATTACTGGATAGGCATTCTGAGACAGAAATAAAGCAGGACAAGAAACAACATCTCCCACCAACTTAATGAGATCAAAACAATGAAATAAACAACAAAATCCATGACTTGGGCCAGAAATGGAAATACGGACATATGTCTTGCTGCCTGAGCCAGGATGGAAGAACTGTTAAGCCTACAAAGCATAAAATGCTGCAGGGAAACACCCACTTTTTCATAGCTTGTATTTTGAGATGCTGAATGTGTTGTTTTTGAAATGCTCACAGATTGTGTCAAAGGGCTTAGAATTTCACACCTTCTCCTCTGTCTAGCATAGTCTGCAGGTTTCAGAACTCCTTGTGCTTTCAGTTTCTCACGAAGTATGCAGCTAACCTCCTTGCAGCAGAACCTCCTCCCTACACATTGTTAATATTTCTTCATCAAGGAGACACATATTGGATAGTTATTTACATCAGGTATATGTATATACACAGTGCATATGCATATATCAAGTAACACATTAGCACAGAATGATCAAGTTCATGCAAAGGTGTATGAAGAAAAGAATGTATGACTATTATTACAGTATATGTTTAGTGTCAGGAGAAAAAAACCCATCAGTTCATGAAAACATTGATTTTGGAACTAAAACCCAAACCATTTTATCCTTTGTTAATTTAATGAAAATGATTTTTTATATCAGTTGTGTTGCAAATATTGAGAACAAAAAAAAACCCCAGGCAATTTTAATACTGCCTCTAAACTAAAATCTTCAGAATCCCCTGGAAATCATATTACTTCTGGTTGATTAAACTTTCAAAGTTATAGGCAGATCTAGCAAAAAAACCCCAAAACCTCTGGCTATTTTTCTTGAATAGGCAGTATTAAAACTGAAAACAAGCAAAGAGAAGAAAAGAAAGCTGATTTTTAAACATGCAGAGACACACTCCAAAGCCGAATGACAAGCCTTAAAGGAAAACAAAGGGATACCTACTTTCTGCTGCTAGAAGTCCTAGTAGGAAGGCAGCATTTGGACAAACAACAAACAGTATGAAGATTTCAGAGCAAGCGATTTATAAAGCTGCAACCTAGCACACTACAAGTTCAGCCACAAAATTGTATGAACAAGAATCCCCCTCCCCCCCTCTTTTTTAATATGGTTTCTACGTGTGAAGCAAAGGGACTTGGGAAGGGAGGAAAGCAAACACTTGGCATTGGGGAGGCAGCATATGTATGCATGCACTGTTAGGTGTATCCATAATATCAGACTTTGCCCAACATTGCTTAAACTGTTTTATAAACCTCATAGCCAAATATTATTTCAAGTAGGAATATTGTAAGAGGTGAACCAACAAACCATTTCAACATACTGCAAATGAAGCACAGCAGCATACTAATATATTGACAAGAATTTAGCAACATGATATTGAAAGATTTGTTTCCACAAAACTTTCAGATAGAACTGTTAACAGAACCAATTAGAAATACAACAATTCTATTATTACTGATTTTAATTAACAGTGGCTTCATACACTTAAAAGGTTTTTATATAAACATACCAGAACAAAGATTAAATAGCTAAAAACCAATAAAATAATCGAGTATTGGGAACATTCAAACACATGATCTCAAAACTGATAGTCAGTTGTACCTGCAATGCTAGACATAGAATTAATAACAGTAAATTGTGAGCTGAATGCCATTTTTCTCCCAAGCAGTCATACTGTGGAAGCAGTACTACAACACTGCTATCTGTTAGCTGAGGCTAAGTAACAAATACATTTGGTCAGACAGTCTCTTATAAACGATGCTGTACTTTCTCTGTGGTGAAATGAGAACACGGCAGTGGGCTTATACATCTAAAACTTTTTGCAGACAGAAGTTACTCTGAAACCTGTCACACTGCAGAATATGAGCACCATAAAGCAAATAATTCAAGAGACACTACAGAGGAAAGCTCTTTCTCTGAAAGGCAAGGTTTGCTTTAATCGGTTGTCCAAGTGCTATGGACTCTCCACTGGTTTAGCTCCAACACTGCCTCGGTAGTTCTGAAAATGTGGCTACTAAAAGGTATTTGGAAACACATTTTAATAACTTCTAAATGCCCTCTTCACTTTATGGCCTAAAACCTAAACATCCTGAATCTACTTAAAACTTCAAAGTGAACTAAAAGCTCTTCCCAAATTCAGCTTCTGAAGTAAAAATTTCCAGCGGTTTCTCAGCCCTTCCTTGGACTGCTGCAAAATATGGGAGCTGAAGTAGCAAAAGGAGGAAAAATAAAAAGCTTTACACTGGTCATGTTTATTCCTCAGCTTGAGGCACTGTTACCAAAACATTTGAAAATTACACTTCCATACTCTCTCTTAGGGGACAAATGGTTAGCATCTGAGGCAAGCAGAGGAAATCCCCTGTCTTGATCTAAAGTGCAATCAGGTGATAGGAGGGCCAGAGAGGGCAGGGGAGAGAGGAACAAGTTGGATAGGCAAGAGCAGCAGAGAGCAAACTGAATTTCTCAGCACTTAATTAATGTCATTGTCCACTTCAAATACTGTCTATGTAGGCCATTTTTTCTCACACTCCAAAATGAACCTTCAGGGCTGCTGATTGCTAACTTCTGATTTATGTTTGTCTGAGCATGTTAAAAATATCCCAAACATTCACTGTCTTGGGAAAATGATATTTCACAATATCTTGAAGACAGGCAACCTGAAAGTCAAATGTTATACATTCTAGGAAAAACATTTGCAAGATGCTTGTAATATGAGTGGTTTAGTGGCTCTACTAAAGAAGTTACTGAACTCAGCCTAACAGCAGTACAGTAATACTTTAGTTTAAAAATATTACCTAATTGTTCAAAGCATTTTAAAAGCCTTTATCACACTGTCTCAAAATTTGGCAAGACTGATTTCTGCCACATTACCAAATGCTAACAGAATGACAGCAAGATGAAGTCTTTCAGAGAACAGCTGCTGACACAAGAGGAAACAGTTCAATCAGAACAACCTGTGAGAACCAAGAATTATTAACACACTCTGTATGAATAAAAGGAAGATGTTGATAGAAAAACACCTGTTTGACTTCAAACAAAATTTATCTGTGCTCATTCCTATCCTAGTTCTGCTGGAACAGAATTCCTGGCCAACTATGGGCTGCAGGCCATGAGAAGTTCTCAGTGAGCCAGCACAGCTGACTAGGTGCTGGCTAACAGGGGTATCCCTACCATGAGCATCACACAGTACAAAGGAGGAAGTTTGCCAAAGAGAGGGGAGCTTCTTGTGAGAGCTTTCTATGTGGGCTCTTCCTTACACTGTTCCTCTTCTGCTCTTGAGAACTGCCTTCCTGGATGTTGTGACTACTGCACTTCTGTTGATCTGAGTATAACTTTATATATCTTATATTGACATTGGTTTTCATTGGCTATTTCATTAAATCTGTCTTTATTTCAACCTTTGGATTTTCCTCTCCTTTTTTTCTGATTCCTTTTCTCTGCTGGGCAGAGGTCAGTAGGTGATAAGAGTAACTACTATAGTTTAGCCCAGGCATGGGCTGAAAATAGACAATTCCCATATAATTGAGTTATGTAATTTGCTGACCCTTTTTGGTTCTCTTTTTTTTAATTCTAAAAAGTCATCTTGCTTACTATGCTTTCATATCCCAGGCTGTTACTCTGGTAGCATAGGAAGATGCTCAAAGGTTCCAGCAATCCCAGGTTTGCTGAACCCTGAGGAAGAACACTTCTGGATTAATCTTGAAAAAAAAGAACTGAAACTTTCAGTGTTTAGAAAGACCTAAAGTAGGACAGGATATACTGTTTGCATAACTTAAGCATTTTACTTCTGCATCTCCATCTCAGTAGAAGTTCTACTTTTGGCCGTTTCTGACAAATCATGTCATCTTAATGATGAGCTTCATGAAATTTTATGGGAGGATTAAATAGGCAGCAACCTTTAAAACATGAAATGCTCTTCATTAGAATTTATAATCTGGAATAACATCATTAAATGTTAGGAAGAAAGCTTAACCTTAAGATAGTTAAGATTCTCCTGCAATTCAAGAGTTTTATCTTATTTCTATAAACTAGTTCAATTTAGAATGGTCACAGGATCCTATCTTTGCAAGCTAGAAATATTTAAAAGCTTTAATAAAGTATTTCTGAAGAGGAAACAATGAATTTCTGTGTCTAGCAATTTTCAGAAGTTGAAAGGTGCAGCAGCTTTCTTTGTAAGCCTTGATGTTTATCCAGTCAGCTACTGTGGTTGGTCAGGAAAGCATCATGAAAACTACCCTCTTAATACATTTTTCTGATCACTCTGCCACCCCATCACTGAGATCAGTGTTACTTTGGGAAATAATTATGCTGTCTGAGAAATCCAAGCTATTGGGATGGTTGGCCTCTTCTCCCAGGCAACCAGCAATAGAACAAAGGGATACAGTCTCAAGTTGTGCCGGGGGAAGTATAGGTTGGATGTTAGGAGGAAGTTCTTCACAGAGAGAGTGATTGGCATTGGAATGGGCTGCCCAGGGAGGTAGTGGAGTCAATGTCCCTGGGGGTGTTGAAGAAAAGCCTGGATGAGGCACTTAGTGCCATGGTCTAGTTGACTGGCTAGGGCTGGGTGCTAGGTTGGACTGGGTGATCTTGGAGGTCTCTTCCAACCTGGTTGATTCTATGATTCTATTTCGGAGGTAAACACAAGGTAACAACAGATCCAGCACACTCTGCAGAATTTACATGGACTGGACTCATGCAGTCTGTGAGCAGAAAAAGTAGAACTTGTACCTTTGCTGTATAGGGATATCTGCAATTACATCACTCTACAAGGAAGACACATGTCCTGTTGACGTGAAACTGAAACTACAAAAAGGAACTGCAGCTTTTAGTTTAGGAAAGTTGCTACTGTCAATCACTTTGGTGGCCTATTCATTTTGCTGAGTTAGGGGAAGTAGCTGGAAACAACGTGAAGCACTCTAATTCTGGAAGAAGTGAGCTCAACTTAGTCTTTCTTTAAAAGAATATATGGATCAATAAAAGTACATCAAATAGTCAAATCTGGCTGCCTGAAGTTAAGCCATGAGCTTTGATTAGCCATTTGCAATAGATGGCCTGAGATTCCCGTTCACTTTTATGAAAACTGAGCAGTGTGCATCTGTAAGAACAGTGCAGTCTTCTCATTAAATACTCAGATCTGAACTCCAAAAATGGGAAATTTAAGAATTGCAACAAAGTTACCTCCAATTTCTCCATTAATGACATCAACATAATTAATAAAAATTATTTGCTCACACAGAACAGCAGAAAAGGAACACTTAACACATGCAGTTTGTAACTAATTCACCTATGAAAATACTGGGAAAGTGAATTATACAGTAGCTCAGAACATGTAACTAAATTACTGACATGTCTTCCAGCAAAGTCAGTGTCTAACTAAAATACTCTGCCAGTGCTATTTAATTGTTTAGAGAAATAAAAGTCCTATTTGCCTTAGTTTTTTCATTTTTCACTTGATCCCAGATCCTGACTTAGCAGATCTGATAGGCAAATCCAGGCTTTTGTACTGAGAATCTTGCAAATTACATCAAAATTAAGACACCTAACTATGACAGGGCTGTGTTAGTATGCAGACTACTAAGTTGTTTAAATTCCTGAATTTAGGCTGAGGACAAAAGGACTGCTTGGAGTAAGATCACTAGCCTGCACAAGGACTAGCTGCATGCTCACAGCACAGCTAGAGTATTATCTTTCCATTTGTCCCTGAAGCACAAACGTTATCTCTCTCTGACAATGTAGGGGTCTGGGTTATAGTATCAGAAACGCTGTCCAGTGTGCTTCAAATAGGAGACACCTTAATTGTATCACTCTCTAAAAGAGGACATCCAGAAATTCTGGTACATAGTGGTTTGTTTTTATAAATATCTGTTAGCAAACTGGTATCAGAACCTTGCTACTACCTCAGAGTTCAAGACAAAACTTGAACAAGTTTTTATGCTGAAGTAACACGAAGAGAAATGTGAGGTTATAGCACTATTTGTAATGGACTGCACATATACACAATGAAAGAAAGCAACCAGGTAATTTCTGAAGAAACTTAAAACTGTGCAGAGATGATTTTTTTTCTTCAACCAGTAACACCATTATGACTGAAAAAGATCTTTTTGCTTTCATATTTAAATGTTAATCTAATATGCAGCTTTTTGAAAGAATGGGAAATTAGTAAATGCTCGTAGGTATAGTATTAAGGGAGGGTAACTGTGGTAAATACATTTCCTTTTAAAATACCTGAGGAGGTGGGGTCTTCAGAGAAGTCTGGCAGCTCTTCAGGGGGGTCACCATAGAAGGAGTTGAATTTGTGGCTTGACACAGCTGCTAGTACTGCCCCCTGGACAAAAAATTACCCACAAAGTCTAAATTACAAAAAGAAACATAATAAAACATTTCCAGACATCTTGGGACTTCAGTAATCTCCTGGGTCTCTTGTGTGTTGATACTCTCACTAAAGAGCAAATTTTGTAGTCTTCAGCTCTGCTTCACTGTTACCAATAAGCATATCTAGTGAGAGCTGGTCATGCATTCATGAACAGCAATTTTGTTTTGGTGTGAGGACATTCATGAGAACAATTCTTCATGGAAAAATCATTTAAAAATACTAAGTTCCCATAGTACCATCTAAACCAAATAATGAATCTACATCTCCTTCCCTCTTACCTAGACCTGGGTGACTTAGCAAGTAGAAATATTTGCTCTTTAAAACAGTACAGTTTAATTAAGGAATTGTTAGGAATTGAAACTATAGTGTCAGGGAGAGATGACAAAAATGTCTATATGAAAATATAATAGTTGCAGAATGAGCATTACATGGGAAGTTAGCCAGAAAAGTGATTATCTGCTCTAATATATTTACTTGTTTGAGCAAATCAGGGTTTAACCACTTGAGTCCTAATGTCTCATGGTTGTGGCAGTCTGCAAAAAGGCCAACAAATAACTTCAAGAAACATTCTGTACAAAAGAGCTTTGGATAAATGGTAGAAAAAACAAATAGCACAGACATTCAGTTTCCTGAGAGCTTTTATATATATGGTGGCCTCCCCAGGAACGAATCTGGAAAGATGTGAAATTGCATTTAGAACAGGAAAACAAGTCTAAAATGTGCTAACTAATATTTTAATGAAAGCATTACCTGGACATAGAAACCACCTAGGAGTAAGTGGTGCTTCTTGTGAACTGCAGTAACTGTGGCATCCTAATCCTCAGTTGTTTTTGAAGCTACATTAAACTTCTGCAGATCAGCAACTTAACATGTACGTCTGACTGCATGTTATGACTAAAAGAAAACCCTCTGGAATTGTAGTGCTGTGTGTTTCTCTTAGAATTTTCTCAATCTTTCAGTGAATTTAATGTTTCTGTTAAGCTTTCCAAGAACTGATGTGAGACCATGTCATTTTGGGCTAAAATGATAACGTTCTTTTCAGTATGGCTAAGAAACTATTTAACTGTAACTACTCCTTTTTGTCCTCCTTCTCCAGAGATTGTGCAGCCTGTTAGAATTGAGTTTGTGGTTATATGGCAAGAGTTTGTCCCTTTTGACCATTTGAGTAAAAGGACCTGGGGGTCTTGGATGACATGAGCCAGCAGTGTGTGCACAGCCCAGACAGCAACTGTGTCCTTCAGCCTGAGGAAGAGAAGGCTTCGAGGAGACCTTGTAGTGGCCTTCCAGTATCTGAAGTGGCCTACAGGAAGGCTGGGGAGGCACTATTTGCAAGGTCTTGTAATGACAGGATGAGGAGTAATGGGTTTAAACTGGGAGAAGGGAGATTTAAACTTTACAGTGAGTGTGGTGAGACACTGGCACAGGTTGCCTAGGAAGGCAAGCAATAGGGGCACTGCTTTTAGTAAAAACAACGCCTCCCCAGAGGTGTTCGAGGCCAGGTTGGATGAGGCCTTGGGTGACCTGTTTTAGTGGGAGGTGTCCCTGTCTATGGTGGGGGGTTGGAGCTGGATGATCTTAGAATGGTTTAGGCTGGAAGGAATCTCAATGATTCTATGAAACAACCTTGTGGGTAGTTAAATGCAAAGAGGATAAACATCTACTTGAAGACACCTACAAAATATTACTCCTTTCATTATAAACTTAACAGAAGGCACTGTGCAATCCTCTCTTCCAATAATTTATACCACATACAATAACTAAATGCATATGAGGTCTTCATTTGAAATTCACCTTGGTTGAGCCAACAACTTGTGTTAAAATTTAGTTTGAAATCTATGCACTGAGGGGAAAAAAAGACAAACATGATGTGACTGCAATAAACTGTGAAGGCCTCTTTCCAGCTTCTTATTTTATGGCCAACTTCAGAGCTTGAATTTCAGCACTTTATTCATAAAGTTGTACACAAAACTCAAGGTGTGTAATTGTAGTTTTAACTCTGCATGCATTTTACCTTTAGTTTTCGTCTTGCATTGAATTTCCTCAATTGTTCTACTGTTTCTGGAAGATGAATCTTGTATGCATAGCGATCTCTCTCCTTGAAGTCCACAAAAATACAACACAAGGGAAACATTAAGTACCAGCTCTCCATATGTTCTCAGTGTTAAGAAAATAGATCAGAAATGTATCAGCTAATACACATCCTAAAGAGAATGAGAATTCTTAACTTGGGCCAGGAATAGTTTCAAAACAAAAGCAATTTTTTCCCACCTTGCAGTAAGACCTTAGCCTTTTGTTTTACTGTTGTGGTGTTAGCCAGTGTGTGCTCAGCACTGTACTTCAAAGCTGGCACCCACAAAGTAGTTCTGCTTCCTGTCATTCACAAATCCCAGTGAAGCAATGTGTTCAAGCACTCTTTAAAGGGGTGTTGGATACTTCAGGTAAGCTTGAAAGATTGGGCTTGTAACCAACAGGGCAAGAAGTGCCAGCTTGATGGCTGAGGCCAATGGGATGACATTTAACAAGGCCAAGTTCTGCACTTTGGCCACAACAACCCCAAGCAGTGCTACAGGCTGGGGACAGAGTGGCTGAAGAGCAGCCAGGAAGAAAGAGATCTGGGGGTACTCATAGATGGTAGGCTGAAGATGAGACAGCAGTGTGCGCAGGTGGCCAGGACAGCCAACAGCATTCTTGCCTGGCTCAGGAACAGTGTGGCCAGTAGGATGAGGGAGGTTATTCTGCCCTTGTACTGTGTCCAGTTCTGGGCTCCTCAATTCAAGAGAGATGTTGAGGTGCTGGAAGGTGTCCAGAGAAGGGCGACAAAGCTGGTGAGGGGCCTGGAACACAAACCCTATGAGGAGAGGCTGAGGGAGCTGGGGGTGTTTAGCCTGGAGAAGAGGAGGCTCAGGGATGACCTCATTGCTGTCTACAACTACCTGAACAGAGGTTGTAGCCAGGTGGGGGTTGGTCTCTTCTCCCAGACAACCAGCAACAGAACAAGGGGACACAGTCTCAAGTTGTGCCAGGGGAAGTATAGGCTGGATGTTAGGAGAAAGGTCTTCACAGAGAGAGTGATTGGCATTGGAATGAGCTGCCCAGGGAGGTGGAGTGGCTGTCCCTGGAGGTGTTCAAGAAGAGACCGGATGAGGCTTTTAGTGCAGCCATGGTCTAGATGACTGGATAGGGCTGGGAGCTAGGTTGGACTGGATGATCTCAGAGGTCTCTTCCAACCTGGTTTGTTGATTCTATGACTCCATGAAAGAGACATGATTTAAAAGGATGGTTGTGGGGGGAAATCCAGGCGCACCCTGCAATTGATTTTGTAAGAATATAGTTCCTTGCTCAACTCTCCTACCTCTGAAATGTGAGGGTTTTGAATTTGCAGAGTAGATGATAGATTCTATTAAAAAAGAATTCATTCTATAATCAAGCCAGAATTAGTCCATAGCTCATGTGTGCTGAAGGTAAAATCCCACAACGTAGAAAGGAAACAGACAATAACAAAGAAAAATACTTAAGTCATCAGTTTCTGCCAAAGAAAATACAATGCTCTGAAACAGTGCTTCCAACTTTTTTAACTGGCAAGACATCTATCATTCTCCAGTCCAATGTTTAGTACAGCCTATTAATGGGACTGCTGAGAAGCCAGGTGTACATGCTCCTGCACCTGTTGTTAACCTTCATCACCCAGTGACTACTACTGCACGGGCTCAAAATGTGTTGTAAATTCTGCCATCAATAAAAATTCATTTGATTACCAGACGCCATATACTTTTACACAGTTACAGTGGCCTTTGAGCAACACTCTACATATTTCAGGAAGCTAGTATAAGAAAGCAGCATACTTAAATAGCATAATGCACTGCAACAAACTGCACTGCTCCATGCATGATAGGAAAGAAGTCTAGCTGTGATTATGCAAAGACGTGATCAGAAATTACTCCTGTGGTGAGAGCCACAGAAAGGTACATGAATACCTTCCTCAAGCTTTATACAGCCCCACTCCCTACACACTGCTGAAGATTCCTGAGTGCTCTTGCTGTTAAGCAAGAGTTCAAGCCTGGCAATTATCAGGCTCTCAGGCTTTAATCTTACAAATCCTTGAAAGTACATTATCACACATTTTCTACAATGGCCTGCCTACTTTGAAAAGATCAAAGAAACAAAGATAAATCTTTTTCTCCCGTGAAGAGGAAACTGGTATGTAAACAGCCGTTTTTGTCACCTTTAACCAGGGGTGATTCAGTGCTTCATATACTGTTATCCTTTCTGCTGGATCCAGCATAAGCATGCGGCGTACCAGATCTTTGGCACTTTCAGAGATATGGCTCCATTGCCTAGGATTCATCTGATTGTAAGTTAAGGAAAAAGAAATTAAATTAGCAACAAGAACATAGAAAATAACTTTTAATGCAAGATAATTGCAGAGATTGAGCAGTGGTTGGTACTTGTAAACATTTTATTGTAATGCATGTAAAAAGGAGTCTCTAAGGTTTTTAATAACTCACAAAATTGTACATTAGTTGCTATTGAAATGGCATAAAAATTGAAAACAGCCAGCACTGTATCACACAAAAACGGACATATCCTTTGTATTATGTTATAATCACGGTATAATTTTCTACCCATGCTACATTTTATTCAGATAAAAGAGGCCATTCACTAGAAAAAGAAAAAAATAATTAAGCTTTGCCTGACAGTTAACAATGCACATGATAAATTAACTCTACTCCTGAAATCAGTATATGTAATGGCTTGACAGCCTCTCTGTATCAACCTACAATTTCCTGCTAGTGATGCTGATTAAGAAGGGAGTAAGCTAATGCTTGTTTTGAACTGCTCTGGTCGTGTCACACAGGTATCGTGGACAAGGACACTGACCAATATGTTCCTTTCAACTCTACCACAGTTAAGCATTTTCAGCTGCTTGTGCAGGAAAGCATGCTGATGTGTGATCGACAGCACACGGTATTGCAACACTTTGTAGAGCAGATCTCTACCCTTAGGAGACAACCTTTTGAAGGATGATTTAAAATGTATTTTCATCTTGTGCATATGCAGGTTTGTGTCCACCAAGTCAAGAAGATGGACACCTGATTAAAGCAAGAAAATTCTCCATCCTTAAGCTACTTCTAGTATTTATCAAGAACTGAAGTTTTACTTAAGATTGTACATTGTTAATTTTACAGCATACTAAATGAAAACTCAAACTTTTAACGAGACCCTTTCCAATGTTATAATCATTTAAAGAGGTCCATTTTATTTACAACCAGTCTTTACAAAATCCATGTGCTTTAAACTGGAGCACTCAGGACCATTACCTGGCTATGAAATGCACATGTGTATTTGTGATTTAGCACTTCTTTTTCAGCTCTAATGAGATGAAGGTAACTGCAAGTTTGCAGCAAGACTGTTTTGAAATCCTTAAACTATTTTCACTGAATAGACAGATTATTGTGGAAACAGGAACAGGAAAGGAACTGAGAAGACAGACTGTGCTGGCTGTGACTTTTTTCTAAACAAAGAAAAGTTAACTTGTATGCTTCCAGAAGGTTCTAGCTGCTTAAGAGAATCCATAAAGAATTCCTCCATAAAGGAATCTTCCAGACAGTGAAACTGGAATGTGTAAGAGACTACACAATCCCCAAACAAGTCCCATGAAGAAATCCTGCTCTTTCGAGGAATACAAAACGTAAAGGATGAAAAATGTGCTCCTGACCAAGGGCAGTACCACAACTGTTACTTACATTTTAGCAGACCACTAAGTTTATATAATAAGGGACTTCCTAAACCATCAGATGGTTTTAGGAGTTTCCACTCTTAATTCAGACACACCTAATGTACAACTTTTTTTGCAAAGCAGTGCAAAACTGATCTTGGACAAAACCATAAACACAGTGAAGTCACAGCTTGAGATCTGTCTGTGTAATGGCTCTAGGATGGTTATGCTGTGAAACCTGCTTATCTTGCACGCACACCGATTTGCTTTCACTTGCAAGTGGCTCCTTCCGAATCATCATCCGCATTTTACTACGCACTTTGCTAAAAAGAAAACTGCTCAACTACCTTTTTACAGTAACATGCATTTTGTTTTAAGTCAAAGCAATATGATGGCCAATCTTTATGGTAATTCTTTTAGTTGATTAAAATATTTAAATGGTCTATAAACCTAGGGTATGTTATAGTGCAGTATGTTATAGTGCACGGATAAATCTTATGCAACCCTACCAAGCTCAATGCACAATTAGAGGTTAGTTGTTACATCCATTTGTTTTTAAATCTGGGTAAATTATTTCCATATTCTAATTTCTAACATTGATTCAAAACACAGCAGGAACAAGGTAAGACTGGAGTGAGTGAATCACCTCTCTCCCTGTGTAACACAGGCAGATGTCCATAAGCTCCATATTTAAATCAGGCTAAATATAAAGAAATGAACTTCCAGAAATTTCACCAGCAGAACTTATCTCACTGGAAAAGAATTCAGGCATGCTGTCATTTACCTTGTATTTTCCTTTAATAATGCCTTCAAATAATCTTTCCTTGGTTCCATAAAAAGGCAAGCAACCACTTAGCAAGATAAAAAGGATCACGCCACAACCCCAAACATCTACAGGCTTTCCATAAGGCTCCCTTTTTACCACTTCTGGGGCCATAAAATGAGGTGTTCCTACACGTCCTAAATGGAAAGAAAAACAGAATCCAGTCAGTCATGTGTATCAAACATGGAAATGAACAGTATCACTGCATTAAACTAAAACAGTTTCAGTTTGTTTTCCTCATGGGTTAGGCTTTTAACACAATTTCCCCCCCGTTAAGTTTACTGTTTATTAGATATATCCAGTGAGGCAAATCAGTGGTTTCCCTTTTGCTTGATTTAAACTTTGATAAATTGAGGAATATCCTGTGAAACCAAACCTACATAAAAGCACCATGATTCTTCAGTGAAACACGCCATACAAAAATAACTATTATCAATTTGGACAACCTTTGAAACAGGAATTGTTTATCCAGGCAGCAAAGACAGAAAGATATTGTCGAGTTCCAGTTTACACCGCTTACTTGAAAAAGTGGCCTCTAATTCGCAGGAGCGTAGTTTAGTTTGAAGCTCTGCCCAAACCTTAGCCAGTTTACTGAACTGCCAACCAGAATGCAAAATGCTAGCAAATGACTCGTTCCTTTATTTGAAGGAGGCAGATAAACACATAACGCTGATTTATTACACAGAGTGCTTTCAATGAGTGTCACACAATAACGGTTCTGAGACACTACTGATTTTGGACTGGTAATGACTGTAGACCCGCGTAAGCGAAACATAGTACCAACTAATCTCTTGAATTTCTAAGTGACATGTTAAGCCAAATAAACAAACTTGTCCTAGAAATGTTTCCCTTTGTCAAAAGGGTGGTAGCTTACTCACTAAAAACAACCCTTTGTCTATACTACCTAATGCAGGAATATGATCTAATCATGTTAATTACTCCTCACCCACTACATTTTGCATCTAGCGGGAACAAAAAATTGTCAGCAAACCAGCAGTTTTTAAATCAAACCATTCTTAAAATGAAGTAATGCCACTGTCAAAGTTCTTCGCCTTGCCTTGTGCTTTCATTCCCAGTTTATGAGGCAATCCCCCTCAAATATTAAGATTCTGCCTGTAACAAAGGAATGTTTCCTCTCCACTGAGGCTGGCATCTTCAACAGTCCACACAGACTAAGCTGACATGTTAGCAAAGGGACAGTTCCTTCCCATCTTCCCATGCTAAAAAAAAAACAGTAAAACTGCCAGATACTGCAAGTCCAGATCATCTATCACTGGGAGAAAAGGAAGGGCATTTACTCCAGACAGAGATGGACATGAGGAAAGATTATTAATTCTGCTTCTTGGTTACATGCAATTTATAGGCTTATGATGTATCTTTCAGCTCAACTGACAAATCTCAAAGCTGTATCTTCAAAACCACAAATTTGAGGTAAAGATGTCTCAAGGTCTAGTTTAGATGTATGGTGATGAGTAAAGGAACAAAACCAGGCAGTATACATATCCAGTATTCATGAGTTGCTAAGAACTCCCACGTTTTATGCTCTTTTTCCCCACCACGTGCCTACAAATCCATTCCTGTAAGGGATTCCTAACATTTTTTTCCCCCCTGCAATGTCATAATTTGTGATAGGGAAAGCATTAACATTTCCAGCTCTGTACCAGACTATGCATGTACATAACCAGTACTTGTACGTTGCTTAGACTGCTCATGTGACATTAGTCATATGCATACCACAATCTGCAAATGTGCAGTACAGAAGACACATTGCAAGACCGCAGAGCAGCTTGGCTTACCCAAGTCTTGTTTATCTCAGTAATGAACTTCCTGACATTTGGCTGCAGAGGTACCCATCTGCAATTTTGGAGCAGGTGCAACTTTTCTTATGGATTGAAAAAAAATGTAAACCTTGTATTGATACAAATCATATTTACTTGGAACACTCTGGCTTCCTACTAGGCTTTATAACTGCTACTACAAAATCTGGGGAATCTAGGAAAAAGTGATTATTCAAAAGGTAAATGGCAGAAATCACTAGAAGACAAGAGAACACAAGGACAAACAAACCTATTTAAAAGAGGCATCAAACTTTGGAGAGATATAGAGCTGTCTGGATCAAGTTGCTGATGAAACTAAGAATCCTGTGTATCAAATGATACCCAAGTTGACTTAATGAATATTTCCAATAAATATATTCTACTCCTCTCAGCTCAATACTTCTTTAGGTTTTAATTAAACAACTGTAGAGGTGAACATGGGAAAAACAGGCTGTGAGAAGTAGATATAAAGGTTTGGGTGTTGTTTGTTTGGGTTTTCTTTTGCCAACGCATTTAAGTCCACTGGGCTTTTGCGGTACAGTGAAGGCCACCTACAGAACATCTTGTTCTGGTGAAAATCTCTCCTTGCAATTCACTACCCATCATACATATTTTATTTTATGGTGTAAGCCAGCATATTTAGCAGGAACACATGATACTTGAAAAATATAACGGCATTATTTAGTGTAGGCAATGGTGTGAGGCAGCAGGGGTGATGTCTGTGAGGAGAGGCTGGGGCTAATCTGTGCCAGACACAGCTGGTTCCAATGGATCAACTGCAGGGAGCTCAGCAGCCAAGATGGTGGTGCCCCAGGCAAAGTGTGTGTTAGGCAAAAATGTTGCCCAGCAGTGAGTAGTATAGGAAAAAGTGTGAGTAACAGCTTTTGAGTGCTGAGGTAAGAGCAAGAGAACCAAAAGAGATCCCCCTCTGCAGCACCCCCTGACCAGAGCAGGTGTCTATCCTTCAGTCTGTGAAGAATCCCATGCTGGAGCAGGTGGGTATTGACTGAAGCAACTGCAGCCCATAGGTGGACGCACACAGAGGCAGGACAAAATGTGAGGAGGTTGGCATGGCACAGAGGAGCTGTTATGGACTGACTGCAGCCTCCATTTCCCATCCTCCTGCACCACTTGATGTTGAGGGGTAAGCAGTCAGGAGCGAGGGACTGAAGTTGAGCTAGGGAAGGGGAGAAGAGGTGGTGCTGTTGTTTTTTGTTTGCTTCTCACTACTCAAATCTGAATTGGCAATAAACTAAACTGCTTTTCCCACATTCAGGTATGCTTTTACTGAGATGGTTCAGTGGTAAATAGTTTGCATGGCAACCCCAAGCAGCGCTATAGGCTGGGGACAGAGTGGCTGGAGAGCAGCCAGGACCTGGGGGTAATGGTGGATAGTAGGCTGAAGATGATCCAGCAGTGTGCCCAGGTGGCCAAGAGAACCAATGGTATCCTGGCCTGTATCAGGAACAGTGTGGCCAGTAGGACAAGGGAGGTTCTTCTTCCCCTGTACTCAACACTGGTCAGGCCACACCTTGAGTACTGTGTCCAGTTCTGGACTCCTCAATTCAAGAGAGATGTTGAGGTGCTGGAACATGTCTGGAGAAGGGCAACAAAGCTGGTGAGGGGCCTGGAACACAAACCCTATGAGGAGAGGCTGAGGGAGCTGGGGTTGTTTAGCCTGGAGAAGAGGAGGGTCAGGGGTGACCTCATTGCTGTCTACAACTACCTGAAGGGAGGTTGTAGCCAGGTGAGGGTTGGTCTGTTCTCTCAGACAACCAGCAATAGAACAAGGGGACACAGCCTCAAGTTGTGCCAGGGGAGGTCTAGGCTGGATGTCAGGAGGAAGTTCTTGACAGAGTGATTGGCATTGGAATGGGCTGCCCAGGGAGGTGGTGGAGTCACCGTCCCTGGAGGTGTTCAAGAAAAGACTGGATGAGGCAATTGGTGCTATGGTCTAGTTGACTGGATAGGGCTGGGTGATAGGTTGGACTGGCTGATCTTGGAGGTCTCTTTCAACCTGGTTGATTCTAGTCTATTCTATTCGTCTACCCATGATTTTTTTCATCCTATTTTCTCCCTCAGCTTTGTCGAGGAGGGAGAGAGGGAGCAGCTGGTGGGAGTTTGGCCCCTTGCCCAGCTCAACCCACCATATGTGACTGTCCTGGTATTAATGTACAGCACACTGATGAAATGGGGAAAAATAAAATTAACCTTTCTCCAAAGATACAGCCTGTTTCTTTCAGTTTTATTTTTGCAATATCACCTTACCTGATTTAATCATGAGGTGTATAAAGGAAGTAATCCGCAGTGTCAAGAGAGTATTAAAAGTGCATTTCCCCCTTCCCCCCCTTCCTTCTCTCTTTCAACAAATGATGTTTAAAATTAAAATTCCTTTGCAGAAATAGATAAGCAGGAAAAATCCTTCATTATTTATATATACTCATATGCAAAACAGAATAGTTTCTTGAAACTCAGCATTAATCAGCTATCCTAAATTTTGCAAAGCAGGGGCTTGATGGGGGACAAACATTTCTGGTTTCCCTTCCCCCTCCACTTCCTGCCCACAGGGCAAGGAAATGGAAAGATACTTTCAAAACTACTGAACACCAACAAGTAGCAAACATAACTTGCAACAATACCCGGGTCAAAATAGAGCATGAAAACATGTCTTATGCAGTAGCCATCCCCTGCTCACCCTCATCTTCTGTTCATTAGCAGTGACCTTTATCCTACTTTTTTTTTCTGCATTCACATTTTTTACCTCTAGCAGGACAAGACTTATGAGGTTTATTTCCAACTTACTATTTGACATACAGCCTCTTGATCTTCAAGGTTCCTGTTTTGGTTTATCTGGTGACCTCACATCAGACAGTGAGGCTGCATGTTTATCTAGTACTCAAGTGCTCTCACAGGCAAACTGATAGAAGTTATAGTTAAAAACTGCTTAGATTACAGATGGAAGAGCTGGGTCTTTGTTGCCCTGGTTCAAAACCTACATGCCATGAACATCCCCTTTAATCAACTACAAGACTAGGTCAGTAATAGGTAACATTCTATACACCTGTTTCAGATCCCAACAGACTGCTGCTATAAATTAGATGCAAAATGGATGCTACTTGTTAGCATGCAGAAAAATGAGTACTACTGAGCCTTAACATTGACTTTTAAATTTAAAATGAGAACTCGATAAGTACAAATTAAATGAGAAAGGCTATGCTGACTTAGTAAAATCCTGCCCTTTACTACTGCTAGATTACAATTAGTGAATTTCAGAATTATTGGGTTTTGTAACCTTTTTAGTGCTGACTACAAGATCCTCATACTTGAGACAGGAGAGGGTGGTGGTGGAAATCACTTCATCTCCATGAAAAACCAAACCCAGAGTAAATATCATAGAATCAGCCAGGTTGGAAGAGACCTCCAAGATCATCCAGTCCAACCTAGCACCCAGCCCTAGCTAGTCAACTAGACCATGGCACTAAACGCCTCATCCAGGCTTTGCTTGAACACCTCCACCGTCCAAATAGAAGGGTAGTAGGTTGAGATTGAGCTATCCAGTTAAACAGGATTAAAAAGAAACCATATATGTATATCTATGGATTAGAAACTTAAAAAGGTTGAACTAATTTCTGGGGTAGTTGTTACTCTCATGACAGTTAACCATTTCACTGGGTTCCATCAAAGGACCAAATTACGATTTTGAGGTAGTTCTAAAAACTGCCCTGATCAAGGACTTCTGAGCTGCACTTAGCAGCAAAGTGGATGGGCTGCACATGTGCACTTCTATAGACAGGGATTTCTCCTTTATTATAACTACAAGAGCTGTTAGGGGAAGTATCAGTAACAGAACAAAATCCATACAGACAGCAAAGTTTACTAAAATCATGGATACTCACTGCTCTTTCAACCAAGTACCACTTCTGATGAAAATTATCTAGTAGAAATTAAGCCTTCTAAACAGTACAAAATTTAGAACCTGTTCTTAACAGTTCAACTGGTTCAAAATTTTTTGAAGCTTTTGCATTTTCCTCGTTTTGGAAGAACCTTTGCATTGGTTTGGAGGCAATGTGAGAAACAACAGTAAGCAGATGCATTTTTCTCTTTAATATGTCATTTCTGCCTTTCACAGGTATTTTATTCTTCAGAATATAAGCACACTTACAGATACATTCAAATGACAGCCCATGAAAAGAATAACATTTCATTTAAATAAATATAGCATGCATGCTTACATCCATGGTTTTTAGCTTTATCTGGATGTGAGAGAGATTAGATGCAAGACTGGAATAATTTTTTTGTCTCTGTGCTTCTAGGATCTTAGCTAGAGTAGCATTAACTAAACCCCATCACTATATGGAGACTGAGAAGTGGTACGTATTCAATCAGACACTTGTGTCCATTCAATTAATTCACTGTAAGTAATTTCCTACATCAAAGTATTTGCTGACTTAGGAAGCACTCAATACCTGACTAGGTACAGACATCTTATTTCTAGAGGTAAGTTTTCTTATCAGCCAGTTTTGAGGCACATTCCTGTTCTGGAAATACATAATTGCTACTTTTGCTGATTTTTCATGTGGATAAACAGAGAGCTTCAAGTCTTCAGGTGTTGTCAATCTGATATTATTTACAAGCACTAAAGATAAATTTCGACTTACCTTTGATAATTTAGTTTCTATGATTCTTTCCATATTATTCCAGACAAAAGGGCTATGCTTTTCCACAAGAAGGAGAGTATATACAGAGACCCAATCAGATTTTGTCATCCCTAAGGCAGGGGATTGATGACCAAGATATCAGAAGGAGAGTCTTTCAACAGCAGTAGTATCTGAACGATGGTATAAGGAAACAACTGGAACAAATAATTTTTAGGAAAAAAAAGTGAGGTACTAACATACATCACCATCTGACCTCTCACAATAGTGTAATAAGAAATATGCTCATAAATTATGGAGTGTCTAAAAAGAGTGGGATGTCCAGAATAATGTGGAAGGAATCAAAGAATCACACACAACAGATCAGATAGGTCAATACTTGACTGCTTTT
This sequence comes from Tricholaema leucomelas, assembly GCA_013400475.1. NCBI lineage: Eukaryota > Metazoa > Chordata > Aves > Piciformes > Lybiidae > Tricholaema lacrymosa > Tricholaema leucomelas. Next base: position 187,159 of record WAAF01009146.1, on the reverse strand, counting down.
AATTCCTTTCCACATTACTCCAGACAATAGAGGTGTTTAAGCAGGTGTACAGAGAAGATGAACAGAATAAAAATTTCTTTGGAAAAAAAAATTAAAAATAGGGAATTCAGCTTCAAAACAGAAAGGCTGTCTGAAGAAAATGTGCTTTAAAAGATGCATCAGCAGACAACTGGACAACTGGATATCAGTGCCCAGAAAAAGAACAAAGATCACCTGCTAACCAGACAAATTACAACAATTGATTCAGCGGCCCTTACAGCCAGAGCAAGAAAAGCTAAATTGACTTTTAAATACATTAGCCTCTAAGCACTCTGAAATTGACCCAGATGTGAAGTGGAATTTCTGAAAGACAGTAAAGCACAACTGCATCTTTTACATAAAACAAAGTCTGTCAGGGGCAAAGCTTTGCAGAGGCTCAATATTTCTTTGTTTTTTTAATTTATCGGGGGAAAATAAAGTGAAATAGTGTTGTTGCTTTGCAGAGGAAAGAAACACTACTACTTAATTGAAAGAACAGCAGCATAAGACCTCAGCTTACAAACGCTTACCCCTCCTTGGAATATAAAATCAAGATTCACTTTGATGATGAATGAGGGTAAAAAGTCTGCGCAGCATGATTAAAAAAAGTTGAACAAGATGATTTTTAAATTGGGGTTTATAAAACCACCAAGAAGATCCACTTTGATGAAACAGTGGTTGCCCCAGCAAGTGCTAGATGCCTCATCCCTGGAAGATTCAAGGTCAGATTGGATGTTGCTTTGAGCAACCCGATGGCTAGTTGAAGACGTCCCTGCTCATCGCATGGGGTTTGGACTAGATGACCTTTAAAATCCCTTCCAACTCAAACTGCTGTGATTGTATGATCATTTTTGCATTGATGGGAACAAAATAAAAGTAAGGACCTGCAAACATCTGCCCCCTTCCCAGTCCCACAGCCTTGTTTGCAGGGAATATGCTAGTAATGCCTTTCTGCACTTTTGTACTGAGTCTGAAAGGCTACCTGACAAAGAACCAACAGCACTTGATGTCCCGCACTTCTATTAGGAATGCTTAATAGATTAAGCTGCACTTGTATTAAGGAATATCTAAGATATTCTCCAGGAAGATGATGATGGTTGCTTTAGGATACCTAAAGACACTACAGGAATCTGAAGCAACTTAGAGGAGCTAAAGACATTAAAGTCAATTCTGAAATAAGTTAACATCATTGTATCTTTGGCGTTTTGCTGCTAAAGGTAAAATGTGAAAAGCACTTAAGCGTCCACAAATAAGACTTGACAGCTCTTATAGAACCTCATACCACTAAGGTCTATACAGTTATCTTATTGTATTCTAGTTGAAGCCAGGAGAAAATAGGGAGATTAAGTGGAGGAAATAGCACTTGTGGACTCAGTGGCTTTTGTTTCTTCAGATTTTTATACCATATACTAGCTAAAAGCCCCATGGTTTAACATCCAAGATATTTCATCATATTTATCAGATATAAGTAAATATTGTGACAACTCAGACCACACGCTGAAAGAAAAACTGACCAAGGAGGAAGACAGAGACTATACCATGAGATTGCTTTATCAAATAACTGACTCCACAGAGGTTTCACTACTTCAGTTGCACGATAACCACGCGAACACGAACTGTTTCCTGCCTAAATCCTATTCCATAAAAGAGTTCACTAATAAATTATGACCTGTAACTACTACATACACTGCCAAAATTTAATCATCTACTTCAAATGCTTCAAATTGAACACACCTAGCAAAATTTTCCACTTCTGATCATACAAACAGCAATGAGAGACCTTCAGAGATGGGCAGGTCATGAAAACAATTTCCTGTAACTCAGAAGATGACACATGCTGCTTATTGTTTGTGTTGTGGCTCGTGAGTAAACATGAAGTATTTCCTCACATTTCCCCTTCTGTTCTTATGAAAAATGAGCTACGGCTACGTCTTTTTCTTGGTACTTACTTAAGAATAATTAAACTCTACTAAAAATAAACTTGACTGGGTTGTTACCTGTTGTTTCCCCAAAATCTATTTCACACACACTTTCATTAATGTAATCCAGTGTGATGTCATATATTTGCATTATTGGAATGGGCTGCTCAGGGAGGTGGTGGAGTCATCATCCCTGGGGGTGTTCAGGAAAAGCCTGGATGAGGCACTTAGTGCCATGGTCTAGTTGACTGGATAGGGCTGGGCGATGGGTTGGACTGGATGATCTTGGAGGTCTCTTCCAACCTGGTTGATTCATTCTATTCTATTCTATTCTATTCTATTCTATTCTATTCTATTCTATTCTATTCTATTCTATTCTATTCTTATTATCATGATTGTCATGAGCTCCCTTACACTTCTGCCACGTAACCCTCTCAAAAGAGTACTGTAGTTATAATCTATCAATCCTTCTAAACAGCACAAGTCTAAATTTTTGGACTGACATCAAAACATTGGCACAGATTTACTTTCAGTACCTGGGACTTACTTTATTACAAAAAAATCAGTTTTTCCTCAACCCCAAATTTATGCACAGTGGAAAAAGATGTATTTTGTAAAGTTAAAAAATCCCATGCACTCAAAGAAAGCAAAAGCTGTAACCTATAAAGGCAGGCTTTAATTTGAGGGGGAAAGTTCTAGATTTGTGGTTCTTCTAGGGCTACTTACAACCTGGGCTTGCCAGGCACAGGTGAGTCAGTCAAAAAGGCAAGAAAAGTGGCACAAGCACAAATGCATGAAAGCAAGAAAAAAATGGTTAGAGCTTCTATTTCAGGAGAGAAAAAATACTACCACAAAAGAGATCATCACAGATATTGAAGAGCTTTTGCATAATGGCTGGGCTTTTTTTTTTTTTGATGCAAGATCAAGGGAAGAGTCCTGTCAGTTGAGCTGTACTATAGTTACATTAGTTCCAATGTTGATGGTTTTTTTTCCTCAACAAAAGCTGTCCTTTTCTGGTTTAAAAGATAAACTACTCCAAGTAACATACATATATGTAAAAGATTTATGTTCTTGAACACCAGGGCTATCTACATAGGGATTTACACTAGTAATTAGTATATTCTGCTGGGGAGTTGCAGTAATACACACTACCTACATAGAGGAGGATTAGTAAATATTACACTTCCTGTGACTACAGAGTGTGCTTTCAGTACTGCGAACATTTGAAAGTGTTCTGAAATGGGCTAGAAGCACAGTGGCGTTTAGGTCAGTAAGAGATGTAATTATAACTTTCATTTCATAGAGCATTTTGTTTTTAAACGTGTTAACCACCAAATACAGAAATTGCCAGGCTGGAAGGAAAAGACTTGATTATGTTAAGCTAAATCAAGGTTTTCAACTAAAAATTAGTAAAAGAATGTTTTAGTGAATGGGCTGGTTACTATACCGCTGGAACTTCTCTATAAGGAGTTGCTATTTTACTTAGGAGAGATTTGAGAAATTAAGTAGTGCCTGTAATTTATTATTATTATTATTACTACTACTACTACTACTATTATTATTATTATTATTGCAATCCAAAACTTATCCACGGGGCATATGGATAGCTTCTTTAACTATGTAGAGAAATGATTTTTTACAAGAGATTTATATCCCAGATAAAACAGAAAGTATGGTTAACTTTCAAGTGACACACACGAGGTGATACTGTAAAGCTGAAGAACTAAATTCTTGCAAGTGCATGCAGGGCATTGTCTGGTAATACGCCTTAGGGCAAGACTCTAGAAGGGAAAAGAATTGCCAGATAACAGATAGGTTTTGTGGTATAAAGACTGGAATGGAAGATGAGAAGAAAGAGAGTGAGCTCTGTTAAGGAAAAGCCTGAAATAAGTATTAGAACTTCCATGTTATATAAATGGTACTCTGGTACTCGTCCATAGTGTGTAAATGAAGTGGAATTAGCATGGGTATCTCAGAAACAGAGGAATTTGAAGGTGAAAGTAACCAGAACCAAGAAGAAGGCTACAAATTTGAAATGACAGCTGACAGGAGGAAAAAAAAAAAAAGGCAAAAATAAGGCAAGCAAAAGTTGCCATGGATCAGGCAAAAGATGCAGAGCAATATAATACCGATGAAGCTTAAGAAAGAAGATTCTGCAAGTACTGCAAACAGCACCACAAAGTAATATAAAAGACCAGACCAGCACTTAGAACTGCCCAGAGGTTGAGCATATGAATGATGAGTGGGATCACTAAACAGCAAATGGTAACAGGAAAGGAAGTACACATCAAATTTGGGTAAAAACGTGGGTTGTTTATTTTCCCCAAGTTGAAGTTTCTTGTGAGACAGCTAAGCAGTCTGCAAGAAAATACACTTGTCTGACTACCTCCAGAAGAGCAGCTGAAACAAAAGAAATGGATAAAGCTGCCCAGTGACAATATGAAGGGGAAAAAAAAAAAAGAAAGAATCATAAACAAGGGTGTATGAACTATCACTAAAAAAAAAAAGCAGTGGCTGAGGTACAGAAAATTTGAGGAATACTGGAGAAGTAAAGAAAGGAGTGACTTTTTTTTTGTTAAGGAAACAATGGTAGCATAATCAAATTGGTAATTTCTTTGAAAAAGATGCATCTAAGTTTCTAGGTAGAAATGCATGCACAAGGGTATTTCCAGCGTATCAGTGGTATCAGGAAGGGAACTGAAGCTGTTGGTATTTTTATATTGGATTTGTCTTCTATTTTAAAGAACATATAAAAGCCAAATTGATGTATATCTTTAAGTAAACAGATTAGGAAATCTAAGCTTTTGAAGAAACATGGTACCAAGAGGAAGTTAGTCATTTTGAAGAGAAAAATTAAAACTAACAAAATCTTTTGTTGTGGTCTCCTACTCTGGTAATGAAAGCATCAGAAAATTGATTGGGTCTTCATCTGTGCAGGCTGATTAAAGCATAACCCTATTGTCTGGAACAATATGGAAGGCAGCTAGAGGAAATAAAATCCACAGAAAACAAAACACGGTCAAAAAATACACATATGTATCGAGATACTGATGTCTTATTCCATAATTACAATGAAATATTGAAACACAGAAGAGTCACATGTGAAAACTAATACAGTTTTGCCATTAAACTGCATAGCATCGGGATAGAAATTGCCTAAAAAATATAGAAGAGTATCAGTGATGCTATAGTAAGTCCCTACTCAGTTGCTTTGACATACATTTCAATCCTGATAGCACTCTTGTTTGTTTTGATTTGTCATGCATAGAAGAATTATGCCAAAGATCGTTTTAAAGCAGAAAATTCTTTGCTATTTGTCAGTGGTATGTTGATCATAGCAGCCTAAGCTCCCGTTGAGCATAATTTAGAGGGTTTTAATACTCTGTATGCATACACACAATGGTACATTTTACTAGCAATTTAGCTTAACTGTGTGCATTTAAAATGTTAAAAAGTCTTTAGTGAAAGATTATTTCTGAGCTCAGTTTTCAGGCCAAGCTGTGTCAGAAAAACAGAACTCTGCAGTAAAACATGCGCAGTATTATGTAACTTCAAAGCAAAATTTCTTACCTCCAGCAACAAGCCCAGACTCTCCTAACTGAATTGCTACCCCAAAGCCACCAAGCTTTACTGGGGCTGAATTCTCTTTTGAGGCAAGCAGTACACAGTGTGGCTGAAAAGACAAAAAACCCAACATATTATTACACCATTTGAGAAATGCAATTTGCAGTTTAGAAATTGTCATACATTTCCAATAAGAAGCTAAAATGTTTGGCTTTTTTTGGAAAGGATTTCTGAATTTCAGTATTTTTTTTTCCCCTAGCAAAGACTCCTCTTTTCTTCATTGATTTTGCTTTCAATTGTCCCAGGCATAGAAAAATCCTTTCAGGACTTAGAGGAACACAAATGGAGATAAAAATTAATGCCTATCATTTCTTACCTGGTATCATTTTTGCTTTCACCCTTTAATCTTTCACCCTTAAGTCTTATATTGCTTCAATTTTCCAGCAGAAATATCCTGCATACAATACACTTTTTGGGATCTTATCCTTCACACAGAGAACAAAACCCATTAATGTGAGTCTTAATCACAGAATTCACTGATACCCTTCCAACTGCAGGAAAGAAAAGGAACACTCCTGTGATGCTTAATCTTCCAGTGAGGAGGGAAATTGGTTAAGTTTCTAAACTGGATTGCAGGCACAGTCATCCATACCTTTAATTTTCCACAGTCTTACCACTAATGAGAGTTAGTTGTAAACATATAAAAATGGAATAACATTATACAACAATTTGGATGGATGCTGACTGGTGTGGGAAGAAGCAACACAAAGACAAAATCTATTAGAACAGAATTTACTTTTAAAAATACATAGCCAAAATACTGCATTTAAAGTAGAATTACTTCCTGCACTTACTCAAAGCCTTCCTTTGCAGTCGACCAATACTATTTCAAAGGAAGAACGTCAAATTTGTATACTGCTTCCTGAGAATCACTTGAATTACAAAACAAGGAACTCAAAATATCATAAAGGAGCTACAGCAAGCTGTCTGACTCCCTGTGAAGCTATCACCTGCAACCATCCAGGTTTTCTTTTAAAAAGTTTCAATTGTATAAAAATCCATTTTTAAATTTGCAATTTATAAATGCAAATGTCAACCCCCTACAACTTATTTAAACCAGAATAACAGGTGGTATTATCTTTGCATAATGTATTTCACTTCTGCTTTACTGAAAGTGTTATACGGCACACTTTAGGTACTTTCACATTCTCTTATCATCGTCATTTTGAGTGAAAAAGAGCAATCTCAAATTCCTAGCACCAGGTAAGGGAGAACCAGAAGGATGTAAGCACAATGTGCACTGTGGTGTTGATTTATCTTCACCACATTTACTACATTTGAAAAAGTGATCCTATTTTCACCACAGTGTAAGAAAAGAAGACAGGCTGCACCAAGTTTACTGTCATCCAAAAAGGAAGCTGCCTGACACTGCTCACCACAAAGCTTCTAAGAAAAAGAAAATTCAAATCACCAATTCAGAGTGAAACACAGAGAAAACTGTGTTCTAGAATCAATCCCAGCATGGTCCAAATTAAGAGCAAAGCGGAGATTTTTAATGAACTCGAGTTTTGCTAGATAAAAATACCCTTTAAAGAAACAGTTGCAACACTAGTTAAACTTCCCCTTGCTGCTAACTGCACTGTGTCAGCTGATTCTAACCTCTTCCACAGAGGAGCTTTAGCTTTCTAATAAGAGGACTTGCATGTTACTCCTCCCTGTCTTCACTAGTGCTTTTGAAAATCACCAGACGTTCTTAATATATGTGGTAAGTGGCTTCTTTTATACTTAAGCTAAGATACAACAAATTGTTATCACAATTTCTCCTAGCTGCGAAGGTAAAGACCTTCAACTCTTTTCTTAAATATGCCAGGTTTAAGCCTGCCTGCTTGCTTAGAGCTGACAAAACCTATGACAGCAAAAAGTAACGTTCCCAAAGTATCTGCAGCACAATTGATTTCAACTTTCTCTCTGACCTAAAGCTTGTCAGCACTGGTGCAAGTCACAATGCCAAGCATTTCCACAGAAAAGCAACACCAATAAGAATTATAGCAGTGGATAGGTTTCAAGAAGCATCACGTTTTCCACTCAAACTTTCAAAATTACTTCTTGACCAGACCAATATGAAACGGCAAAGAGAAAACCAGAAATGTTTTAGAAGATGCTCACATAATTGTACAAATCTAATGCAATTGCAAGGTCAGGCAACAGAAGATGTTAAAATATTTCAGACTGTCCTAATTCAGATCCTGTATGCATATTGTGTCTTACTATGAATTTTACCTGAAGTGCTTTTTTTTTTTCTCACTGCTATTGCTGTCACATATTTTAAATGTAAATTTGCATTTTTAAGACCTAGCATGCAAACCAAAAACTGTTTTAAAGTTCTGCAGAGTTCTGTCCTTATTTTCTTCTTGTTACTTTGTTGGACACCTAAGTTGCAGAGTACCAAAACTGACTATTAAGTTCTTGTGAGATTAGGGGAAAACACCTTGCACCTTTCAAAAAGAAAAAAAAAATCTAATTAAACTCCTTTATGGACTCTTCTATCACTCTGACATTGAAATTGAGGACATAAGTTATGTCCTCATTATCAATAAGTCACCATCTCTCTAAACAACTCACTGTGATTCTGCCCTCCTAAGCACACACATTTTTAGTTATGCTTTGGTCAAGGCTGACCTTTATCCTGCAGACTACACCTTCCTAGTCCAAAAAATAAGCTTAGTGAAATGAGAATCTTAGATATAAAAATAAGAAAGATGTGAAAACAATCTGTTACTGTATTAATGTGGTTTCCAGTTAATATTAGTTTCTTTGTGTAATACTAATTTATGAACAATGAAAAACGAGGAAAAATACCTAAATTTACATGAAGACAGAAATGATTTAAAACAAGCTACTGCTGTGGTTACTGATTTGGCCATGTAATTTTTCATACTGAGAACTGCTTTTCAAACTGAAAACTAGTGACTTGCATGCAAGAGACAGTTAAAATTAAGACTGATGAATTTAGAACAGTTGTGATATTTTTATGAGTAGAATAGAATAAACCAGGTTGGAAGAGACCCCCATGATCATCCAGTCCAACCTATCCTTGTATCAACACTGAGAATACTTCACTCAGCTATGCTTGCCCACTCTTGCAACGTAATTAGAAACTCTTCTGTGTTAGAAAGACTAATCCTAACATCTGAACTTAAAACACCTGTATTTACAGACAAAACAATGTAAATGTCTAAAGTTTGTAGCAAAATATAGTAGTTGATTTTTAAAACTACAAAAGACAGTAATAAAGATGTAATTGTGAAAAGTTATCTCTGTGAGGAGTCTCTACCATCTGTTCTTGCCTGGCTGATGTGAAGAAAAACAGAGAATTGATTATTCTAGACTTAGACTGTATCATGGTACCCTGCTGAAAGTCCTTCTACTCAGCTACAGTGACACTTGTGTCCAGGTCTGGAGCCCTCAATATAGGAAGGACATGGACCTGATGGAGCAGGTCCAGAGGAGGGCCGTGAAAATGATCAGGGTGTTGGAGCACTTCTGCTACAAGGACAGGCTGAGGCAGCTGGGCTTGTTTGGGTGCCTTTGGGGAGACCTAATAGCAGCCTTCTAGTACCTGAAGGGGGCCTGATGGAGAGGGACTGTTTACAAAGGCCTGTGGTGATAGAATAAGAGGCAATGGCTTTGAACTACAGAAGAGCAGATTTAGACTAGATGTTAGGAACAAGTTCTTTATTATCAGGGTGGTGGAACACTGGAACAGGGTGCCCAGGATGGTGGTTGAGTCCCAATCCCTGCAGATGTTCAAGGTGAGGCTCAACAGGGCTCTGGGCTACCTGATCTAGTTGAGGATGTCCCTGCTGACTGCTTGGGGGTTCGACTGGATAAGCTTTCCAACCCAACCCATTCTAGGACTTGGTGCATTTACCTTTTTTTAGTTATTACCTATTGTGCTTACATCACCTAGGACTGTACACAATAAAGTGAACAAAGGCATGAAAATGATCCAATGGAGATTTCACAGAATCACAGAACTTTAGAGGTTGGAAGTGACCTCCAGAGATTGTAGAGTCCAACCTCCCTGCAGAGGCAGGAGTCAGTTTACTGCTTGCCCTTCAGGGGGACTTGAGAGGCTCTTTTCATTCTTAACATTTTTCTTTGTATTCCTACAGAACAGACTATAAAATCCTCACAAATGATGGCTACAGCTTCAGCTGATTTACTGACCATTACTCCACACAAAGAAGTCTTCTGGAGTAACCAAACTAACCCAATCAGAAACGCATCAGAAATTCCAAACAATGCCAGTTGCCCCTTAGATGAAAACTCGCTGTCACTTGCTTTGATAGTTTTTTACTCCATTATTTTTATTATTGGATTGTTTGGAAATATTATAGCCCTGGTTGCTTTTCTGTGCGTTCATCAGAAAAGGAATTCTATCCAAGTCTACCTGATAAACGTAGCTGTTGCAGATCTTCTGCTGATCTTTTGTCTTCCCTTCCGAATACTCTACCATGTTTCCAAAAACACCTGGCAGTTTGGACTGATTTTATGCAAGAGTGTAGGCACTCTGTTTTATACAAACATGTACATTAGCATAGTACTCCTGGGACTAATTAGTTTAGATCGTTACATAAAAATAAACAAGTCTGTGAAACGTCCTAAACTGCTAAGTACCACACGAAGCAAACATATTTGTTGCATGGTGTGGGCAGTCGCCCTAACAGGATTTATAGTAGTAGTTGCACCAGCTTTCCCCAAGAGTAAGGAGAGCAATTCTACTGTGTGCTTTCATTACCGAAATAAACACGATGCAAAGACAGAAGCAATTATAAATTACATTATTGTACTGATTTTTTGGATTGTTTTTTTCCTTTTGATACTTTCCTACGTCAAAATTGCCAAGAACCTCCTGAAAATTTCGAGGAGAAGAGCGCATTTTCCCAACGCGGTAAAATACACCCAGACGGCAAGGAATTCCTTCATCGTGCTCATTATTTTCACCATCTGTTTTGTCCCTTACCACGTGTTCCGGTTTGTGTACATCACCTCGCAGCTAGAGAATCCGTCCTGTTACTGGAAGCAAATCATTCACAAATGCAACGAGGTGATGCTCATATTTTCATCTTTTAACAGCTGCCTAGACCCAGTTATGTATTTCCTAATGTCCGGAAGTGTCCGTAAGACTGTATTCCAGCTTATTTGCAGAAGACTTCACAGAGATTCTGGCCTAAATCTTGAAAGCACTTCAGAAATAAAACTTGGACAATATACACAGGACCGATTATCTACTACCACTCCTCACTCGAGTTCTTTAAGGAAGAAATACCTGATTTGATTCTCTACATGAATGGATACCAGCCTCCCCCTGGCACCTCTGGACATCAATTTAAGATTATCAAATGCTGTACTGTACTGCTACTAATCCTGCCTCTTTCTTCCTGTTAAAAAATGGGAAGTCTTACTTCTGTTTGTGAAAAAGAGAAGTTACTTTTCAGAAGTATTTGTCTTCTTTATCCAAGAAAACAAAATAAGAAGTTCTCAGACATCTTCTGCTGGACTAAACTAGAACACTAACTCTTTAAGTTTTCCACCAAGTGGTTCGAACTTGTGTATAGACATTAGTATTGCCAACTTGTGCCTGTAAATAATAGATGGATTTTGCAAAGAGTCAATTGTGTCTTGTTTAAGAGCTACATAAACCACTGCGGGTTGTATGCAATTCTCTCTTTTAATAGGTTCCAAAGGGATCAGCATTTGAACTACATTTATAAAAGTATTTGTGAAAGAAAACATTTGAGGATTTAGCAAGATATGTGGCTTTAAAAAACGAGGTGAAGAATGCAACTACTACTAACTCAGTTGTAATTACAGAAGTCTGTTTTATTAAACAGGAAAATGAGAATATTCAAGCCTCCTAAGCCCCTTCTTGTACTGTCAAATCTAATGGGTAGCAGGGTTGAATACTTCACTTCTTCTAGGTATAAACTTACATTAATTTTGATGTGCTTTTACTTAATTCAGGTTGGATGAAACTGGGTATAAACACATTAAACAAATTACAATAACTAGTCAGCATAGTTCAGTATTTTGTGGTCTTTTTTGCAGTGTCTTTGTTTTTTTTAATAAATGAGGTGTACAGATTAATTACATTAATTTTAGTCTTCAAGAAAGATTCCTACAAACGTGTCATTTTCATAATAGTATCATAGTAACTGCATTTTTTCTTAATTATTTCAGCATGTGATTAAGATATTTGCACATTAATTTCTGGTTGATTCTCACAATAACTCTGTTCTATTTTTTCACAGTCTTTTATCTATTATACATATACATTGAACTGTCTTGGACCTGTATTTGTACAGCACAAGGAATAGTAAGTTCCCTGTACTCTGCAATTCACCTCTGCAGTATATTGGTTCTCCATAATTACATCAACTTTGATAAATCTACTGGAGTTTATAAATGATCATTCCATAATTCTCTCATTGTGTTTTCTTTGCCTATGTTTCTTTTGCTGTGAACTGTTGACACCAATCACCAGGCGGAGGTGGGGAATACAGGACATAATGGAAACAAAAGACATGGTGTGACTCCAACAAAATTTGAATCCTAAGATTCCTTTGAAGAATTAAAACAAAATTTTTATTTATAGCCACTGCATGATTGGAAAAATCCTCTTCAGAAGATCAAGAAAATAGAACTTCAGTGTCACAACAACCCCAAGCAGTGCTACAGGTTGGGGACAGAGTGGCTGGAGAGCAGCCAGGCAGAAAGGGATCTGGGGGTACTGGTAGATAGTAGCTGAACATGAGCCAGCAGTGTGCCCAGGTGGCCAAAAGAGCCAATGGCATCCTGGCCTGTATCAGGAACAGTGTGGCCAGTAGGACAAGGGAAATTACTCTTCCCCTGTACTCAACACTGGTCAGACCACACCCTGAGTACTGTGTCCAATTCTGGGCTCCTCAATTCAAGAGAGATGTTGAGATACTGGAACGTGTCCAGAGAAGGGCGACAAAGCTGGTGAGGGGCCCGAAGCACAAGCCCTATGAGGAGAGGCTGAGGGAGCTGGGGGTGTTTAGCCTGGAGAAGAGGAGGGTCAGGGATGACCTCATTGCTATCTACAACTACCTGAAGGGAGGCTGTAGCCAGGTGGGGGTTGGTCTCTTCTCCCTGGCAACCAGCAATAGAACAAGGGGACACAGTCTGAAGTTACGCCAGTGCAGGTCTAGGCTGGATGTTAGGAGGAAGTTCTTCCCAGAGAGAGTGATTGGCATTGTAATGGGCTGCCCAGGGAGGTGGTGGAGTCACCGTCCCTGGAGGTGTTGAAGCAAAGCCTGGATGAGGCACTTAGTGCCATGGTCTAGTTGACTGGATAGGGCTGGGTGCTAGGTTAGACTGGATGATCTTGGAGGTCTCTTCCAACCTGATTGAATCTATGATAAAAGAAACTGACTCTTAAAGGCAGATAGAAATGTGTTCCACAGGAGCACAGTTCCATGGTCCACCTTAGTATTCTGGGAATGCTTTTGTAAATGGTGTAATGTTTACTTGGTTACCGCAACAGTGTTTTGTAAGCAACTGGATATAGAGAAGGACATCAGGAAAACAGCGATGTAGTACAAGGCCACGATTCTGCCCCATCATTATGTGGTTAGTTTTGGTTTTAATAATTTTAATAGTGAAATCTAATCAGTATTTTCTTGAAGAGGGAAGCCCTAGACACCCATAGCTATTTGCATTGATCAGATTGTGTTCTGCATGGCAGCTGCTGTTTACAGTTTGTAGAGAAGGAGCACCAAGGAAGCCATGCACAGCATCAGCAGATAAGGTTTCAGACAAAAAAAAAAAAGATTTTAGATGAAATATTGAAGAGTAACACTTTCCCACAACTACAGGCTACATATTGTTTCAAAAGCATTTCCATACAGTATAATCTACTGCTGAAACCAGCCTCTGTAGACAAGCAGCAAATGTAAGAGCTACAGTCTGATGCTTGTATTAAGCAAATCCACAGCACCTATAAAGACAAAATTAGGCCAAGCCTGGGTGTGTAGAGTACTCCAAGGAAAAGTTAACAGATATGTTTGTGGGAAGCCCTGTACTGAAAAATCAGTTACAGCAGAGCTGCCTCAAAGAGCTAAGAGGCACTGGGATAAAGGTAGTATGTTGTAATTGGACTTTGGCAGCATCACTTACTAAAAGCTCTAAACCAGCCTAGGATGTTAGATGTTAATTCTTGGTTTAGAACTGTTAAAAAAGAAAGTTTAAAAATACATAATGTTTTTCCTTCATAATATTACAAAAAAATCTGCAAATAAGTATGTTTACTAAGATGTTTATCTCTACAATCTGGAATAAATGAAAGTAAGGAGATGACAAAGTTTCCAAGCAACAAATAACTATTCCAGTTAGTCAAAATTACAAAAAATCAAGATATAAATCCCTGCTTACAGCAATAAACACCAGACTGCTAAAATTAGGGGAAAAAAAATCTATGAAATTACAACTGTGCTGCTTGAGTAATGTTTACGATACAGATTCTACAAAGATTACATTAAGGAGATCAACTCTTCAGCTCAGAAATGAAATCTGAAAGTCAGCACAGAAGAGGGGAACAGGTCTGATGACTACATCATCTTTATCAGAGCATGATATTAAGAGAGTAGCAGTTAGAACAAAAAAAATCCCAAAACACACCAAAAGCAAGCAGACAAGTGAAAACACTTCTGGATTTCCACACCTATATAAGAGTCAGTGCTTAAAGATGATAAAGGCTGGATGCACCAACTGGCTCAGAAAAGGATCTGAAACCAAACAATACTGCCATGCAGGAAACAGTAACTTCTGACTGAAACTAGGTATCATTACTGTTCAAAAAAAAAATATGGTGGGGTTTGTTTTTTTTTTCTGCAATCAATTTTCCCAAATTTGAAGGTAAAATGCCAGGCTCCACAAAACAGTTATCACCGAAGAGCAAACAGTTCTCAAGCATCTTGGGAGGTCTGCTAAAAGCTACATTGTGACATGTCAAACGGCTATATAATTAGTCACTTTAATAATGTCTCTTATTTCATGTCTTAGAAGTACTTCCAGGGCCAACTACAGTGCTTAGTTAAGCCTTCAACATGAATTTCAATGTGAGAATCATTTCATTTATTCTTCTTTCTGTAAGTAGAGGCTAACTCAACATGCACCTCCTCATAACCTGCACAAAGTTCATTCTCTTTCTTTATTTCACACGTACAACACATCCTCAAATTTCAGTTGGTGTACCAAAATGTCATCTCTTTTTCACTATGTATAAAGGACTATTTATTTGTCAAGAGAATAAATACTGGTTACAAAGTGCATAAGAATTATACATGCTGGGTAGTCATTTCTATACCTTTGAGAATGATAGAAACGTAGAATGGTTTGGGCTTAAAGAGACCTTTAAAGGTCACCTAGTTCCAACCTTGCTACCATGAGCAAGGGACACCTTCCACTAGATCAGATTGCTCAGAGCCCCATCTAACCTGACTTTGAATGTTTCCAGAAATGGGGCATCTTCTACTTGCCCTCTGGACAGCCTGCTCCAGCGTTTCACAAGCTTCACAGCAAAAAGTGTCTTCCTTATACCTAGTCTAAATCTATTCTCTTTTAGTTTAAGACAATTACACCTTGTCCTTTTGCAACAGGCCTTGCTAAAAAAGACTGTCCTTATCTTTGTTATAGGCCCCCTTTGACTACTGAAAGGCCACAGTAAGTTCTCTCCTCTCAGCCCAATTCTCTCAGCCTTTCTTCACAGGAGAGGTGCTCCAGCCCTCTGACCATTTTTGTGGCCCATCTTTGAACTGCTGTAACAGGTCAATGTCTTTCTTGTGCTGTCCAGAGTTGGACACAGTACTCTGAGTGGGGTTCCACCAGCAGGAAGCAGAGCAGCAGAATCACCTCTCTCTCTTTGCTAGCCACTTGACAAACACATTACTAGCTCAGGATAAAAGCCAAGGAGGAAGTTTGCTGGACCTGCCTCTACTCAGGACCTGGCTGGGCACAGGTCAGCTAGGAGTGAGCAATCTGGCTGCTTTGCATCACTTGTTTTTATTATTCTACCTGGTTTTCCCCCCTCTCTTTTCTTTAAACTCTCTTTATTTCAAACTATGACTTTTCTCACTTTTACCCTATCAGTTCTCCACCCCAGCCCACTGAAGGGCAAGTAGCTGCATGTGGTTTAGCTGTCTGCTGGGATTGAATCACAATGAGCCTTTTTGGTACCCAACATGCTGCTCAAAGGGTTCAACATAATGGCAGATGTAACCAGAGTGAGATAGAAGGAGCAGGGGGGAGCATCAGAACAAGCAGCCTGTTCTACAGCAGAGCAGCCACAAGAAAAGGAGGGGGAAGAGGCAGAAATCATAAACACGTTTTTGCATTTACCCTTCTGCTTCTCCTCTTCATCCTACTGAGGGGGAGCAAGCGAGTAGTTGTGTGGGGCTTACCTCCCCCCACCAGGGTTAAACCACAATGAACACATTGAAAATTAACTGTAATTACAGTTTTAACCTGAAAAGTGACATTTTTCATGAGAGTAGACAAGTACAAATTATCCTGACAATAACAACATGGAAAAATTAAACCAAAACAATTTCCCTCACAACAGCAGTGAAACCATAAAGGAGTGCAGATTATATCACTGACAAACACTTAAGAGTCACATTTTTCCTGGAACTGGAAAAGTTCACATACAGATGCTTTACTTAAAGGTCTCTCTGAAAGCACATATGGAATTAAGGTGGACAGCCAGGAATTGTGTTGCACAGGACAAATGAGTGCACAGAGAAGAAGAATCCACTGACACTGTTCCACCAATCCCAAATATTTTCTGTGCATTCTCTGCAGCACTGGGAAGCCTGTGCCAGTATTTTCCCCATCCTTTACAAAAAAATTGCAACTACTGAGGGCTCTGAAGAATCCAAGAGAATGGAGAAGGTGATACAATGCTGTCATCTTTCATTACTTAGAGAGTGAATTGGTAGGAAAAATCATTGCACAGAATTTGTTCACAGATATAAGAAGTGAAAATAACCGTGAGGAAGGATGAAGCTAGAGAAAGCCTTAACATTCAAACTGCACAATTAGAGCAGGAAGGTTAGAAATTAGAACAGGTATGGCAGAGAAATGGCTAAGAGTGTACCATAGTACTGCAAAGTGAGAGCCACAATGAGGATTAAAAAAAGGCATGGGTTTAATTACAAGCCTATGCTTTACTAAGCAGAATCAATCCTGTAAAACATACAACAATAATATATTCTGGTCCATGCTGCCTTTAAAAGTTATCTTGGTTTCATCTGTAAATGGTGAATCCTGGCTCCTTTAAGTATGCATACAGGTAAGAGTAGAACAGTAGGACAGAGCAAAGCTAGCATCTTCATGGAAACCTCAAAACACAGACATAAATGACTGTGCTTCAGAAAGAAAAATACACTTGCTCCCCTTCAACAAAAATTCTCAGCAGGTAAAGATGTTAACATAAGTATGGTCAATTATAAATTGCACATCTGAAAAGACAGCATAATTTTTGTCACAGAATGGTCTGTGCTAGAAGGGACATCCAAAGGTCATCTGGAGTTCAACCCCTTCTGCAGTCAGCAGGGACATTCTCGACTGGATCAGGCTGCTCAGAGGCCTGTTCAGCTCATCTTGAATACCTCCAGGGATGGAGCCCCAAGCACCTTCCTGGGCAAGCTGCTCCAGTGTTCCACTAGACTTTCGGTAAAGAACTTGTTCCTAACATCCAATCTAAATCTACTCTTCTCTAGTTTGAAGCCATTGCCCCTCATCCTATTACCACAGTCTATAGAATTGTATAGAAATGGTCTCTATCAGAAAAGAATTAATTTTGCATTCAGAACTTCCTATTTGGAAGCCAAAATAATGTTTTAAGGATCAGCTTTCTTTTTACTGACACATTTTAGGTTTATTTTTGCTCAATTAATTTGATGTTTTCACAGTAGAAAGAACCTGCTTAAGAAGAACCTGCAAAAGCCAAAAAAACCTGTTATACACAAACATTTTTAACTTGGAAACCCACAAATTATAGTGTGGTGCTGGAAAACATAGAAAAAAGCTTCCTATGATAATCAGCCCAGTTTTCACATTAAAAGTGTGAACCTAAAAGCAAAGTCATGACCAATACATAGCTGTTGCTTATTTAGAAGCAAATAAAATGAAAGATACCTCTAGGAAGTGTGCAAAGAATGTAATTAGTGAAAAAAATATGAAGTATTTAGCATCAAAGACATGAAGTATAAAAAGGCCAGAAGATTATTTTTGCTAGTACTGTCAACTTCAAGCTAAGTTTTCCTGCCCAAAAGACATTGTTTAGTTTCTATGTAGAACAACTACCTGGTGCTAACAAAACACCACATAATTTCAGCTCTGGGTGCATTATATGCCTATTTCTATAGGCTTAAGGATGCCACAGTTATAGTGCATAAAATTGTAATTTATCAAACAACATCAAATGATAGAATGGTTTGGATCCAAAGGGACCTTAGAAGATTACCTAGTTCAAATCCATGGGCAGGGACACCTCCCACTAGATCAGGCTGCCCCATTCAACCTGGCCTTGAATACTTCCAGTGAAAAAGGGGGCATCCCCAGCCTCTCTGGGAAACCTGTTCTAGTGTCTCACCACCCTCACAGTGAAGTATTTCCTTACATCTAATCTGAATCCATCCTCCTTCAGTTTAAAGCAAATACTCTGTGTCCCACTGAAACTCCTTGCCCCATAAGATCTTTCATTCTGGGTCTATTTTGATGAACCACAAGAGCAGTTTTAACACTGGTGAAAATAAATCATTAGTGAATGGTAAACAGACCCAGATCCAACCTGCCAAACATTTTATCTTCATTGATTCAGCACAGTGCTCAACCCAACTTGAGTAGATTTAAACATGAGCTTTTATAAGA
This sequence comes from Tricholaema leucomelas, assembly GCA_013400475.1. Classification (NCBI taxonomy): domain Eukaryota; kingdom Metazoa; phylum Chordata; class Aves; order Piciformes; family Lybiidae; genus Tricholaema lacrymosa; species Tricholaema leucomelas. The sequence goes on along the minus strand of WAAF01009146.1, from coordinate 168,701 downwards.
ACTTCTTACAATATTAAATACATAAACTGACTACAGCTGAAATCCTCATTACATCAAGTCAGGAGAGGAGCTGTGTACATTCTGGGTCACCTCTACATTGAAAGCTCACTACATCAGGAGAGCAGCTGTGTACATTCTGGGTCACCCCCACATTGAAAGCTGACCAACAGGGTAAAAGAAACCATGGTGTTCTGCAAAAGCTCTGCTGATACAGATGTCCAACTGAAAATGGTTATCACGTAGCACAGCTGTCACAGAAGTTTATGCAGTCAAAAAAACCTTCCAACTTAAACATTTATGGAAAAAATGCCTGACAAAACTAAGCACCAAATGCCAAATTTCTGGGCCAGATACTTGGGAAATGTGTTTTTAAAATGAAAATATGGATTGAACTGGTGTAGCAGCCAGTGCATTTTAAGAGATTTATCTTGGTATTAAATGTTATGAAATTAATCTCAAGTTAAAGGTTGCTGCACGTTTGGTGCATGCTATTAATTTATTCAGTAGCTTTCATCCTCAGCACCCTCAGTGTGCACACCCAGGGCCTCACACTTTTATGTACCTTATCCTCAGCAGTTGCCTTCCACCCTTCAAGGTGCAGAGACTGAGTGCATCTCTTGGGGCCTTCCACGGCATTGAGATAGCCAAGGACTGCTAAAGGAGACAGAGGTAACTGAGCTCCTGCCTTTTCTCCTACCTTTCAAGGAGCAGCTTCTGCCACCACATTATATACTCTGCTGTACAGCAGGAATAGTCCAATATCCATTTGGTTTGCAACAGGAACTAACTGACAAGAGGCTGACTGGGCAGGTGGAGAGGAGAGGAAGTGGCCAGGCAGCCTGCAAACAAATCACTCTGTCCATATATGATTATATTATATATGTCCATTATATGACTATTTGGGGGTTGTTTAGCCTGGAGAAGAGGAGGGTCAGGGATGACCTCACTGCTGTCTACAACTGCCTGAAGGGAGGTTGTAGCCAGGTGGGGGTTGGTCTCTTCTCCCAGGCAACCAGCATCAGAACAAGGGGACACAGTCTCAAGTTGTGTCAGGGCAAGTATAGGCTGGATGTTAGGAGGAAGTTCTTCCCAGAGAGAGTGATTGGCATTGGAATGGGCTGCCCAGGGAGGTGGTGGAGTGGCCGTCCCTGGAGGTGTTCAAGAAAAGACTGGATGAGGCACTCTGTGCCATGGTCTAGTTGAGTGGATGGGCCTGGGTGCTAGGTTAGAGTGGATGATCTTGGAGGTCTCTTCCAACCTGGTTGATTCTATGATTCTGTGACATTACCTCACATGCTAGGTATGGGTTATAAAATGGCTAACTGAAATACCTTTCACCACTGGCAATTTCCTTGGCTTTGTGCTTTTGTGCCACGAAGTAATTGTTCACATACAACACTAACATGCAACCTATGCTGCCCACTGGCGTATCAACATGCACAAACTAGTAAGTGATCATGGTTGAAGAGTACAGAAAACAGAGGTAACTGAGGCAAAGAATGCAAATGAAGGTCATTATCAAGAACCTGGGAAGTAATTAAATGCTTGCACCACTTGAATATAGAATCATAGAATGGTTTAGGTTGGAAGGGACCTCAAGGATCATCCAGCTCCAACCCCCTGCCATAGGCAGGGACACCTCCCACTAGAGCAGCTTGCTCAAGGCCTCATCCAGCCTGGCCTTAAACGCCTCCAGGGAGGAAGCATCCACAACCTCCCTGGGCAACCCGTTCCAGTGTCTTACCACCCTCACTGTAAAGAACTTCCTCCTAACATCCAGTCTAAATCTCCCCTCTTCCAGCTTAAACCCATTACCCCTCGTCCTGACATTAGTAGACCTTGTCAATAGTCCCTCCCCAGCCTTCCTGTAGGCTCCCTTCAGATACTGGAAAGCCACTCTAAGGTCTCCTCGAAGCCTTCTCCTCTCCAGGCTGCAGAGCCCCAACTCTCTCAGCCTGTCCTCAAATATAATTTTGGTAAAACACGTAATTTTTAAGTTAGGTGAATGGAAACAGTCCAGTAAAAGAAAATGGAGGTGCTTACTACAGTTTAGACCCAATCATAACTGTATTTCTGGGTTCTTTTTTTTTAAAACTTATTCCATTCCCTTGGTACTCCAAACTGAAGCCTGATCATTCACTGTAGAAATCTATTATCATACAATTAGTTCAGAAAAAAAAAATGTAGCTTTTTGTCTTCCTACAGGAGAAGTTATGGTTGCTGAAATATACATACTAGTAACCAGTATATTAACACTAATAAACTACTACTACCAATATAAAAAAGCAACAACAACTCCTGCTAACTGAAATTCGTTTTGCATCAATTTTTTTTTGCCATCTTTCCTCTCAGCAAATCTTCAGGATATGTATTCTTGTGTAACCTGAATGCAGTATTACAGTATCAAGGACTTCTAAGACTACTTAAAGGACTATTTAACATTTAATTAATACAAGACTTTCTACTAGAACATATTTTACTGTAACAATACATTCCAAAGTGGAAAAAATAAAACCAAGGTATAACTCAATCTAACAGGAACAAGAATCAGAGTACATGCAAACTAGTTACAGCCTTACAAACTAATTATTAATATTCCATGGTGTGCCAGTTTGAGCCTAGCTAGAATGTTTTGGTGAGAAGGATTAGATTACANCTCCTAACATCCAGCCTATACTTCCTCCGGCACAACTTGAGACTGTGTCCCCTTGTCCTGTTGCCCCTCTGCTGTCTCTCTGACTAACCCACTTTGCTTCCTAACCCCCTGGCCGAACCTCCATTATTCCTTGGGACTGGGGTAAGGTTGAGAGGGGTGGGAGAAGGTGGAAGGGCAGCTGGGAGCCCCTCCTGGGGACTCAGATTTCTGAGAGGGCTGTTGTGTTTCTGTATTACCTTTTACCTTGTATAATTCTGTATACAACTGTATATACTGTAAATATCTGCTTGTATGTTGTGCTAAACTGTAAATATAAGCTTCATTCAAATTTCCAGAGCTGGCTGAGTCTAGTCTGGGTGATTTCCAAAGTGTGGGGGGAGCGGAGAACACCCAAACCATCACACACGGAAAGTTTCCCTCACTTAAATTTAATCTTGAATGAGATCAGCTAAGTAGAACCTAAATAAAGAGATGGCCAGAATAAATATCCACTTTAGTAAAAAAACCAAGAGACTGAGCAATCCAGTTGATAACAGGGTCATTGAGATGGTTTGTCATGGTATATGCTTAAACATAAAGCCAAACTAACAAAAAAAACCCAATCCAACCAAAATTGCAGAAGCTTTATATGCTGTCTTCTCTATTCTCATAATGGAACTTACTTATATTTACAGCTGTTGGAAAGCTGTTACCTGACAACCACAGATGAGATAGAAATTCAAAAGTCTCAGGTTGTGCCGAGCTAAACAGAGTTTGGCTGACCTGTGACCAAACCTGTCCTGTGGAGGAAGAAAACCTGTCCTGTGCACACTTCTGGGTGATTTGTGCAAAATACTGTATTTCTTTGACACAAAAGTCACTTTTCCTGAGCTCAGGCCTTGAATATATCTGCTGTAAATTGCCTCTACACAGTCAAGCACCTGACTAGACACAGGAGATGTGTTCATTTGGTCACTCACATGAAGACAGAGATGGATACGGTATCATTGCATGTAGGCTTCAGGAGCAGACAAGCCAGTTTTACAATAGCTCTTGCAGATGAAAAACAGTTAAATGTCCTTGCAAACGCAAGTTTTCATGCACGAAATAGCACCTTCCATCCCTCACCTCCCCCCACCACTCTGTAATGTGGGCAGTCCTTAAGACAGTAATAGTCCCTTCACATGATAAAAGAGGAAAGCACCATTGTAAGGTCTTTCAGTGACACACCTCCGTGACCAGAGAGGACTGTTATGATCACTCTTCCACGCTACCTCATTATTTTTATTTTGCTAATGGGAGCTGCAGCCTGACCTAGTTTCAAAGTCTTATTTGCACAGACAACATCATGTTGTCTGAGATTTAAATGCCCAGCTGCTTTTTGACATTCTGAAAACCTCCATATGCCAGAGAGATACTCTTCTTAATCATACTTTCCAGATTCAAGTATCACCTTTTTCATTGCAGCATTGGAGCTAAAAAGGACATTGGACAGAAAGATTTTCTCTCTGCAAAGGGAGGCGTCTGCAGCTTGCACAGGTAAGTTTCAAATTACTACTTCTTTTTTTCACCTGACAGAAGCTGGGCATTGAAATGTTAACCAGATTTCCAAATAACTGAATTCCACAATGACTTTAATTTATTGTAATAAAAAAAAGAAGTGAATATGTTTTGGTTCAGCAATACATGTGGCAGTGCACACTACAGTACAGCAGATAGAAAAGTTTCATTTGCAAGCTGTTAAATGAGGTCTACAAATAGAACTTTCTGAAAGTTTTGCTACCTAACCAACTTAGTATCTGGGGCTTTTTATTGTAGCTGCGTAGAATCCTCTTTGGTATCTGAGTTCATTTGCTTGCAGCTGTTTTAAAAAAAATAGTCTAAGTTTGAAATCTTATTTTTTCCCTTGTGATTTCATATAGACCAAAAGTTAACTAGGATACACTTCACTAAAGTAGTACCTGTACAACAAGAAAATCTCTCTCTTCTACAAGTTAGTAAGCTGAAATGCCAGTTTTTATATGGAGTCATTGTACAGAGCTTTGATTTCTTATTTTCAGTCTGGAAATTGAGGAAAAAAACTTGGCAAAACAAATTATATTGTCATTTTCCACAACCATTTTGTCAGTTTAAAAATGCAGACCGAGTTGTTTATGCACAATGCACACCTAAGATTAGAGCTCTGATTGTATTAACGTTAGACACAGACACAAGCATAAAATAAGTCCATCTAGGAAGATATCTGCAGCACGCAGTTTAATTTGTACTTAAATGGAGGTACAGGGTACTCTGCATTTCTGCAATTAAAGCAATACACTGTGCTACTTTTGCTTATTTGACTTAAAATAGTCTGTAAGTGGTTTCCAAAGCAGGTTACAGACGTTCCAGAAGATGGAGAAGTAAACCAAGACCACAGAAGTTACTGTCAGACCTTATCTTGAACTTTCTGTCCCCTAATTTGCTTTGTTAGATTCGATGCATGTAAAATCTTTGGGGTTTAACATCAGCTAGCTTTTCTTCACAAAACCTAGTGGAAGTGTGCACCCAAACACTAACCTCATGCAAATTTAAGATGATAACCCCAGAGGAAAAACAGCAGTTAGTAACACTGAAACACGGGGGAGGAAAAAAAGGGAAGAGTTAAGATAAGTGCAAAGAATAAAAGAGACATTTTTTGGATAGAGAAGAATAATTCTTTTAATTGTGTTTCAGCTTTGACCATTCATTCGAGGAATACCAGAATAAATGAGAAATTCAACATGTCTTCAGCCATCATTGGCTACTACTGTAGCTCTGCCAGTCATCTACTCTTTGCTGTTTCCTGCTGGAATTTTTGGAAATATTCTTGCTGGATGGATATTTTCCAAGCAAGCTCCCCCCAGAAGAACACAATACGTTTACCTGTCAAACCTTGTCACTGCGAATTTACTCGTATGTAGCACAATGCCTCTCCTGGCTACCTATTTTGCAAGGGGGTACCAATGGACTTACGACTCTGCGGTATGTAGAACAGCAAATCACCTCGGGAGTTTCATTATGCACGTCAGTATGTACGTTACAATCATCATTTTATGTTCGATTGCTCTAAACCAGTATGCCACACTGAAGAAAATCAGTGCCGCAAAACATCCTCAAGCAGCCAAGGAAAACTTCTACAGATGTGTACTCAAAAAGTTTCGCCAGCCAGAATTTGCTAAGTGTCTGTGTATTGTTGTATGGCTCACTGTGCTCTGCATAACAGTAGCAGCTATAATATACAACAATGTCCAGATAAATGCTGTGGAAGAGTCTCACAGATGCTACAACGTCACCGTAGAAGCCAGTAAATTTACCTCAATGCTTGCAGCTTGTCTTGCCACTGCATGTTTTTTTGTATCTTTTATGACAGTTTTGTTGTCATACTACTGTCTTACCAGACATCTGAGTAAAATACAAAAAAATACTTGTATTGGTGAAAAACACCTAATTTATGGTACAGTCAAAAGAAACATCCTTGTCATCCAGATGATATTAATTGTCTGCTTTCTTCCATATCATATCTTTAGGCCAGTTTTTTATGTATTGCTTTCAGGTAATGACTGTCCAAAGTTAAACTATCTAGTGGAAATAAAAAATTTCCTTACGTGTCTTGCTGCTGCTAAGAGCAGTTTAGATCCAGTTATATACCTTTTGCTAGATAAAACATTTAAGAGAAGTTTGTATGACCTGTTTACAAAATCAATACCAGAACACCACAAAGAGAAAGCTGATATTTTCACTGAAGAGACTCCTGATATTTGAAGGAGCATGGAAAGTTTTTTTGTAAGATATAAGTAAAAATAAATCAGACTGATATGAAATGGCAAACATTTACATAAGGAACATATTACTAGTATTTTTTAAATATTATTTTGCTTGTACAATCAGCATTATACCCATAATAAATCTGATATATCCATGCCATGCAAAAAACATTTTATGCTTGATCTATGGAAAGGGTTTTCTATTAAAAAAAAAAAATCACGGAAAAAGGCAGAAAAGAGATTAAAATTGAAGACCTAATTCTCTTTTACCATTAATAAAATAGTCCTGGGTTTTGGACATATATTCCTTTATAAAAAAGGAAATTTCCTTCATAAGAAAGGAAATTTATGTCCAATATTCTCCAGAATGGCTTAACAGAACAATCACAGAGAGCTACAAGACATATTCAAGATTAATATGGGGTTTGAGTATTTGGCTAGAAGGTTGTTTATTTGTTTCTTTTAAATGGTATCTGCATCTCGGAATCATAGAATGGTCTGGGCTGGAAGGGACCTCTAAAGGTCATCTGGTCCAAGCCTCTCCCTGCAGTTAGCAGGGACATCCTCAAATAGACCAAGTTGCCCAGAGTCCTCTTGAACCTCATCCACCACCAGGGAGGTGGTGGACTCACCATCCCTGGGGGTGTTCAGGAAAAGACTGGATGAGGCACTTAGTGCCATGGTTTAGTTGACTGGCTAGGGCTGGGTGATAGGTTGGACTGGATGATCTTGGAGGTCTCTTCCAACCTGATTGATTCTATTCTGAACATCTCCAGGGAAGGAGTGTTGTGGAGGGCCTGTAGGCCCAAAAATAGGCTTGTTTTATGCCTTACTTTGCCTTGCCTGTCCAAACATGTTTCCTCCCCAAACCAGGGGTAAACAAGCCCAAACGAGGGGTAAACACATTAAAAGCACAAAAGGGTACGATAGGCCTAGGTGCCACGAAGTCTGGCCTGCCTAAGGTCCAGGTTGTAAACAAGTTATATAAGCTGATTGTAAACATGTTGCATAAGCCCACGCTGTCAGCGTGTGGCCCAGCCTATGCTCTCCCCATATTTGGAGGTACCAAGCAAGTGATTTAGCCTATTATGGTACTGTTTGGCTGAGTGCCAAACCCTGATTGGTCACTGGTGGCCAACGGGCGATGCATCTTGGCCCACAGTTCAAAGATGGAAGCTCTCACTTGCTTCTACGTGCCTCTGCGTGCTTCTACGTGCTTCTGCGTGCTCTAGCTTCTGTACGCTCTCACTTTCTCTGACTTCCCCTGCAGCTTCACCTGCTTGCACTCTCGCTTCACCAGCGTGCTCACACTCACGCTCAGGCCCCGTGCTCGGGCACCCCTACTGGCAATCGCTCATAATCAGGACTTGATCCTGCATTGCCTGTATATTTGTGGAGCTCAGACTCCCCAGCCAGCTGTGTATGCCCGCTGCCTTCATTGCCTGCTAAAAGCCACTGCTGCCGAGATACCAGGAGCAGACCTTCTTGTCTGCACATGCGATCAGCCTGCCAGCCAGCGTGAGAACCGTGCTCAGACGGCATCCTACTCCTGCACCTGAGATCCAGCCAACAGTCCCTGGACCAGTCCCTGGTCAAAGCATCCAGAAGGAGCCAGGAGACAAAGGCAGAGACTGCATCCCTTGCCAGGAGAACAAGGTCAGAGACTGTATTCATTTCCTCAGATAGCTGGGAAGATTGCATCCTTTCCCCAGAAGCCAGGAAGACTCATCTCCCCTAAAGCTGGGAAGATTCTCCTTTCCCCTGAAGCCGGGAAGAATTCCAGCCTCAACAGTTCACGGGCAAAGCTCCCCTGAGGCTTGGACACTACTAGTAAATAGGCTGTGACGTAGCCCCAGAGGGTGATTGGCAATTATTGATGATTAATCAGAATTGTGAGTAAAAGCTGCAATACCTCTGTACTATCTGTAATATCTGTAGTGTCCCTGCCATAGGGCAGAAAGTGTCAGCCCACTCTGCTGGGCAAATGGTATATTGACCCCAAAGTGGCACTTGCCGCGGGGAAAACTCCTCTCTCTGTTAATAGGTATTGTAATATAGTTATAATAAGCCATATTGTGTTATTATACCCATAAGGTCCTTCCATAACCATGAAAGAATCCATTTTAATATTAAATATAGTGGTTGGGGGTGACGAGAGTTCAGAATATTGGATTTAATAAATAAATATTTTTGTACATATTATCTCACAGCTATTTATTTCTCCCCTTCACCACAAATTGGTGTAGGCGGCAGAATCCCCCTCCGCCACAAGGAGCCATCATGAGTGCATTCTAAATTCACTGAAAAACAATTATTGACTTTACCTACGTCCACCACATCAGGTTTTGCTAGAGTAACTGGTTTTTATAAGAGTAAAAATCTGTGTTATGAAATTCTGCACTTTTTACATTCTGTCACAGAAAAAGCTTTACTGAAGTTTTGAACTAAAAGAGCAGAAATCTGAGATTTAAGAGTTACTCAATCTACCATCCTGCTCTGACAGTTCCTGTCATGGCAGTGTTACTGAAATTGTATCTGCAACAGGGTGACCGAAGAGAAATGGATAACTTGCTGAGGTGAAGTACTCACAGATGAAGTGAAACTTTGGTGGCCTAGGATTTGGCTTGGGTGTTTTGAGAAGAATGGGTTTTCTATGTGCTCTGCAGCTTCATCAGGAATCACCACCAATCAGGTGGTGGAGTCGCCGTCCCTGGAGCTGTTCAAGGCAGGATTGGACGTGGCACTTGGTGCCATGGTCTAGCCTTGAGCTCTGTGGTAAAAGGTTGGACTTGATGATCTATGAGGTCTCTTCCAATCCTGATGATACTGTGACATTGTGATTTTTCTTGTAGTCTTATCCATGACAGTCATGTTAACAGGGGAGGCAGTGACTTCCTTGCTGGTATGCAGCCTTCCTATACTCAAGATATGTTATTAACCCAGAAGTGCTACATACTTCATTTGTATACTACACATTTCACTTCAAAGGTGCATTGATGCATGCTGCTCCGGAAACGACTCCTTCACAACAATGCTTCAATCTGGACCATTTATACAAGAGTGCACAAAATATCAGCAAAACTGCAACGTATCTACATGTACAACATTCAGTGAAGAAAACAAGGAAATGCACACTTGCAGTTATTTCTAACCTTTGGTACAGCAAAACAAATGACTGGCATTTCCATACGCCTATATCTAACCCTGTGAGGTAAATTCTACGCTTTAAGTCACAGAATGGTTTTGGGTTGGAAGATCTTTGAGTTAAAGATCATCTAGTCCCAACTCTTCTGCCTTGGCCAGGGACACTTCCATCTAGACCAGGTTGCTCAAGGCTGGTCTAGTGGAAAGCGTAATTGGGAGGGTATAAATGTTTACTACCTAACAGTATACAAAATCTATTGAACGACACACATTTAATGGTCATTAACAGTACAAGAGCAATGCAAACCAGGAGATTATGTGATTGGGGTTTTTCATTTGTTCTTTGAACTGTGTAACTTAGAATATCATGATGACTTAAGTAGAGGTTTCAAATACTTTGAATTGTTTCACAGAACCCATTTAATACTACATAATGATCTTTTTCCTTGTACTGTATTCTCTTCAGCCAAGATCAAGAGGAATTTACTGAGTGTAAGAAGTGCTGCAAACCATTAGATATTCTAAGAAATTGTATTGCTCACTCAAAACTTCACAATAAGATGTATTGAGCAATTCTGTCTTCCCAGTCCTACTCCTGAGTTCCATGACAGGTGCTCTGAATCAACACAAGTGCCAGCAGACAAGATATTACTCTCTAATAGCAGCCACAAGACTTTGTATCATTTGGCAGCTCTTTCATGTTCTGCAGAAGTTAAATAAAGATGCAAGCAAAAAAGATAGAAAATCATAGGAAAGTACTATTTTATTCAACAGAATGTTACCCATATGAATAGAATTTAGTGACTGCTTCCTTTCACCAAGATTCCCCAAATGGGGCTCTCAGATAGAAAGCCCCTGAAGAAATATTGAGGAAAAAATACTGAAAGCTTTCTTCTTGCAGCCTCCTAACTTCTGCATTGAATGAGGAAATGCTCCTCAGAAACACAGCCAGACAGGACACCTTACTTCCACCCCTGCTATTCGTTTTGCAGTCTTAATAACCTTTAAAGAATTTAGTATGTAACGTATGCAACAAAATCTCCCAAAGCAGTTGCTACTGGATCTCAAACATCTAATAATGTCTAAAAAATACAGAAAAAGCACCTCTTGTTACTGCCTGTTCTGGGAATGCATAAGCCAGGTTCTATTCCACACTGAAAAGAGTAGGGAGAAAGAAATATGCAACAGATTCCTTGCTTTGGATATTCAAAGCCTGGAAAGAGAAGGTGTTCCTCAAGAACAGCTTCTCCTCTGATTATTTTTTAAATAATTGAATACACACTGACATAAATGGACACATATGTACAGGTCTTACTAATTTTCTAGATATATCTAAAAGCAGAAGTGTAAGAGACTTGAACAGTACAGGCAAAATCTGAAGTGCCTAACTGCAAGGAGTTAACACAGTGAAAGAAGTGGTAACTGAGTGAGCTCTCAGAGTTGATATCATTAATTTAGTTCACTACAGCAAATCTACTCACAGATCAAGTCCCAAGTCACCTGCACCAATGGAGATTTTTATGTGACACTCTACAGAGTGAACAGCATTCAGTCCTACTCTCTGGAAAAAGTGGGTTTGCTTCCAGTGACACAAATATTGATCTGAATGTTAACAGCAGAGAAGACAGAACCTGTGTATTTTTGCTCTAGAAGTTTGCTCTATTTAGATGATCACATTTTGGAAAAGACAGTTCATAAGTACAGAGGTAAGCATGAGGTAATAAAAACTTTGGACGCCTACATTTAGCCTGTGACTCTAGTTGCACACCTATCATTTAATCAATCACAGAAACATACACAAGCACTCAAACTACATGGAAATCACAGAGCAAACCTGGAGTATTTGGAGTGAATTGGAGATAAATCTTCAGCAACTAAAGCTCTTAGTAGGATTAAATTATTCTTGCATCAGTTATATTAAAAAGTATTTTTATAACAAGATTTCTGCAACTATATAAAATGCTACATAAGCATCACAACTGAAGATGATAAAACCTCTTGATGTTTCACGTAAAAAACATTCACTTGAAGTTACTGCAAAAACAGAAAGGTGAAAAAATCTGCAATAAACACTGAAGAAATGCACTTTTTATAGAACACTGTCCTGCTTCACAACTTATACAGTACTTAAACTATTTCACCAGCTGAATCACATTCTACTCCCATTAACTAGCACAGAAGTCTTCTATCAGTATCAGTTTTAGTCTTACTACCATTATCAATGTCAGTCTATCCTCTTACTAAATAGGTAACTCAGTGAAACTGTCAAAGACAAGATAGAGCAACTTCTCCCATTCAGTGAAATTCCAAAAACTTAACATATTGAATGCTGACCAAACACAACTGTAACAAATGCACAATGCTGCTTTAGGTACTCTGCACCACATTAACTGCCATTGGGACTGTAAATCCTGAAGTTCATCTACGTCTAACAAAAGCAACAGTTTCAGCTTCTAAAATTATAATTATTAAAGTACAGCACAGAACTTAAGGAAGTTCAATGATCAGTGGTATCCTTTGCAATTAAGTGCTGCAGAGGCACAGTATTAATTTTTCTCCTTCTTGAAGAACTATTACATCTATAGAGTGCATTTAGTTGTTTTTTTTCTTACATTAAATCTGGAGGTATGTATTACTGCCTGCAATAACTGTGTTGTCATATACAAGGGAATCATATTCAGTTGTATTCATATTAAGAGAATCACAGAATTATTGAAGCTGGAATAGACCTCTGATATCAAGTCCAGAAAAAACACTTTGATGCAGAGATAACCCAATTTGTGACTTTCTTACTCCCGAAGATCACAGAAAGGGTGATTAGGCACTGGAATGGACTGTCCAGGGAGGGGATGAAGTCACCATCCCCCTCAGTCTTTAAGAAAAGATTGGATGTGACACTTGGTGGCATGGTTTAGCTGCTGTTGAGGTGTTAGGTGATAGGCTGGACTTGATGATCTCAAAGTTCTTTTCCAGTGCCAATGAGTCTGTGAGTCTTTGAAGGTCAAGTAAGAAAAAAACCCCTATTTTGCAAAATATGGTGAAGTTGAGATTTGTAAGAGACATAAGCCACTTTCCTCCTATTTCTTTTTCTCTTTTAAAGGTCCTCTCCCACTTACCACTTTCTAGTGACTGTAGTAACAATATACTTTCATCATTTCCCAACACTGACAGGTTAGGAGAAAGTGGCTGACTTAAGTGACAAATGGCATTGAAACTCTACCAAGGGTTTTACAGAAAAAGACAAGTATCTAATTTCAGACCCACACTACTCCCATTTCCTTTTTTTTTTTTTTTGTTCTAGTATGTGATGCTAATTCTGTATACAAGCTACTGTGTAATGATATTCCATACTGGAAAACATCCCATTTCAATGTTGCTATTTTCAGTAGTCATATTTCAGGTACACAGCAAGGTTCTGAAAGTATAAAAGGAATGTCTGAGTGCTACAGCACTAGGTTGACAGAATACAAATAAATGTGGTAAGGGAGAAAGTTCTTGCTGTGTGCATTTCTGATGCACAGTTGTTGAGTTTTCTGCCCTCCTGCATTAGCATTTTCTACTTTCTTTACCATATGATAATTCATTCCAAGCAATTAATGAATGCAGGACTACGGTAACTGAAGGTGAAGCAAACACGCAATTATCATAAAGCTTTTATGCAAGGTGGAATGATATAGAGAGGACCAAGAAATGTCTGGTATTTATAGAGCAGTGACAGAAATTAACACAACTACAGGCCATCTTGTGAAACCTTTCAGGTTTTGGTTCTGTTATCAGAGGTGAATTTGAGGCATAAAGGAGTCTATTATAGGCTGCAGTCAGTATCCCAGAAGCTTTGCTAGACCTTGTCCCTTAAAGAATTAAGGTGAAGTTTCTGGAAGCAGATTACAGCAAACTGAAATATTCCTAATGTCCTAATCAGTCAAAACCTAAGAGAGCACAAAACTTGCTTAAAAGACACCTAATTCTTAAAGAGACTAAACAGTGCAAATTTTCCTGTGCATCAGATAATGATGAAACCTTTTACAGTTTAAAACAACGTTCACAGAAAGCTTAAGCAGGAGAAAATGTAGTATGACCATATCAACCTTATGGATTTTTATCAATTCACTTTCACTCATTCAGTTAATTTGGAAGTTGGTCATTTAGTCTAACTCCTTTCAAAACAATGTCTACAGTGACATCTAGAGCTGAGATATTGCAATTAAATAAGTAGTTCCACGCCCAGACTCTATCTGCACCGCTTTTGCCAAAATAAACCACTGTCAGTTTAACCTGCTTTAGCTGGTTACTTTAAATAAGTTCTTACTCCCTCAGGAAATTCAGCAAATTTATTTCTAAGGATGGTGTTTAATAAAGACAGTGGTTTTGTTTTTTAATGAAATTAATTTATACACACACAAAAAAAGCAAGCTGCTTTTATATGAATATTAATAAACTAGAAATTAAACTGACTTTCCAAGTAAGTTGCAATCAGATGCATGTGTAATCTGTGAATGAAGACCTCTTAAGTGTTCTCTGTTGATGGAATTGGAGATGAGTTTTAATTGCACATGACACAGTAAGAGCAAACAACTCACACTCAGCAAATATAGTTTCCTTTTCTACAGCTTCCCCTTCATTTAAATTATGGCAATTAAAACTCAGTGATTTGTATTACTGTGGGGAAGAAAAGAAGAAATAATTAAACCCCCTTACCTTCACATCCCTGTGAATTATATTGTTATCATGACAGTAACGTAGAGCTTCCAATATCTGTCTCATATAATGACTGAAAAAACAAAGACATCACAGAGGATAAAATTGCATGAAAAAATAGTATAAATATACAATAAATAATGTTTTAAGATGCTAACTATATGAAACTAATCAACCAACTTTAACCTTGAACAAACAGGAGTTTGGTAGAATGGAGTTTGTGTTTATGATAATGAATAAAATCTGCATCTTCCATTTTTTAAAGGTTTCAAATGTTCATTAAGTCTGCTTCATATGACAAGGAACTCAGGATCCTCCAGGGATTGTTACAACAAAACACAGAAAGGAAAAAAGTGACTGTCAGTGCCTGATTTGTTTATAAAGGGATAGAACTAAGATCTTGGCTTGCTTGATGCAGATGGAAGACTAACTTCTTCCTCCCTTGTGTCTAAAGGATCACCTAACAGATTACTGACCATACTAGAAAGCCAAAAAAGCCAACAGCATCCTGTGTTGCATCAGGCATAACACTACCAGTGGACTAAGGGAGGCAATGTTGGTCCTCTGGAGGTTCCAGCTCATTTTAGGTAAACATCTTGCCTTAGGACCATAATTATGCACTGTATTACATTGTCCAGGGAAGCTGTGGAATCTCCATCCGTAGAGGTTTTACTGGACAAAGCCTTGAGCAACATGACCCAAATGCAATGTTGACTGTCTTAAGCAGGAGGTTAAAACCTCTTGGTGTCTCTCCCAACCTGGCTTCTGATACTACAATATCTAGCTTTGAGAAAAGCAAACAAAGAATCTTCTATGAGAAAAGGCCAAGAACTAAATATTTGGTATAAAATACTATTTTATCCAACAATTCCATGCAAATATAGAACAAATAAATGACAAAATGCTCCAGAATTCTACTCTTACTATGCTAATTGCTGTAGCAAACATTCAGGGTCTGGAAACTGGAATACTGATAGTATTCCAAATTTTGGCTATCAGATAGCACAACAGTCTATTTCATTCTCTTCCATTTATCTCTTAGGATTAATTAAAATTGTCATACATACCTGGCTACAGCCTCACTGTATACAAATCCAGCATCTGCTCGCTTCACAATTTCAAAACACAGATCTGCTCCATCCATACTGCAGATAAAAACAGGGGAAAATGCTAAAGACAGATAACTACATCATCTACACAAAAATGTTTAAAAAAAACTACCAAAAATTCTATTCATTCCACACATAAACATTACATAGAATACTTTGGATACATATACAATGCATTACTAAATATACCAGCATTTAGTAGGTTATCTAGTAGAACACAGCTTGCCACAGGTTAACTGTTTTATGCTCCTCAGGTCATGTAACAGTTCTCTCAAAACATCAGCAAAACCAAACATTTCTTCTATTGCTCAAACTGCTCATTGAACAAGGTATGCAAGACAGCAGGTAGTCAATGCCCTGCACAGGAAGGCTCTGCAAGTTAATAATTAATGCATGATATCATGCCCAGTGTGTTCTTAGAAGCATTATAAGTGCAAGTCTCTATATAATTAAGACTGTAGTTACACTAAAATCTTACTCAAACTTAGTTTTAAACGAAGACTTACAAAAATACTCCAGAAATATACTACAGCCCTTCAAGTTAGCATTTTCATAAGGGTAATTAAGGAGCCAGGAAGGTATTTCACACCTCACAGCCTCACTGAAGGCACCTGAAAACATCAACAGCACATGCACTATATGACTATTTGTGGTACTTGACACTTTGTTCTTTTTCTCCCTAATTGTAGTCTTTCTGCTAACTTCCCACAATGACTAGTGTAACACTTTCAGAGGCACCCATATTAACAGCCCTTGGGCTAAAATTAGACTACCCTTCCCCAGAACCAAAGCAGCTTGGCATGGCATAACTGTCTTCCTTTGCTTTCTCTTGTAAATGACCCAAGACAGATTTATATCTAAAAATCTTCTGCTTGGTGGGGCAAGGGTAAAGTAACAGGAGTTAACAGGAACGATAAGAAACACATCACTCATGTTTAACAAGGCATTTACAAAAATATTGATTGTAACATGTAATTTTCAGCCTTCATACCTTGTCTGGTTCCTCACCACCAAAGACTCAAAGGGGGGAAGCAAAAGGCAGCAGAATTTGCAAGGTACGAAAAAAGCCAGCGTTACCAGGGGCATTTTGGTAAACTACCCAGAACGCCAACATACAATTACTTCTCTTTTGTCACACACCTGCAATGCAAAACTTCTCCTTGAGCAGTCACAAGCCAGCTGCAGAACCTCTGATTCTCAAATAAATAATAAAAGTTATCCCTGGAGCAGATGTAGATGTTCTAGTTTCGCTCAAAATTTTAAATGAAGAATTGTATTGGATGCAGATGAACAAGAAAAGATAAACCTAAACCATTCCATTTGTTTGCTACTTAGGAGAAAAGTCTGCTGTATAAACAATTCCTCAGTCCTTTCTTCGCCTTTCTGCCTTCTGCATCGCCTGCTCCTTAACTCCTCTGCACTGATCTCTGCACTAACCTTGGCTTAGTAATACCAGCTGTGGCCTTTTCAGTTTTCTCACTATGGGGGGAGGAGTAGAAGGTGGCTGTTAGCCCCTTCTGGGCTTTTGAGGAACAGTTCTGGGGGATCCCTGCGAGGATCCTTGGGTTATTTGTAAATACATTTGTGTCCATATGCATTGTATTATATGCTTGTAAATTTAGCTTGCTGTAAATACATAGCTTCCTTTGCTTCTAAGCCACCTCAGCTGGTTTGGTACATTTGTTTGGGGGGGTAATTTCTCAACTCACCACAACCATCATGCACAATAAACTATCGTGTGGACAAATCACAACTATAAGAGAGACTGGTGATCAAAAGAAATACATATACATTTCAGTAGGTGGAAAAAAATGTCCTGCTCAGTTATTTCAGCACTGGTACCATCTTTGGGTTTAACAAGCCTCACAAATCAGAAACCCATACTGCCAAATCACAACTGCTCATCTTTACATCACTCATCTGTATGTTTGTTCCCTGATGGTTTTCTGTCCTGCTTAATTTCATAGAGCTAGTCTGTATACATGGCTAAATATCACTATGAGAATGGACTATGCTGCACTATACACAGCACTGTACAGCAGCAACGGGGTCAATCAATAACAGCATAAACCTGGGTTTAGCTACCTCACTGGAAAAAACACTCATGTCAAGCTCCCTCTCAATATCTCCTCCCAATAATTTATCTAGATGAGAAACAAAATTGAAACCTGAGCAACACTAAGCACTGTGAAACACACAAAATATATTAACTACTAAAAATTAGGAGGTGTCACTGTCACAGAATCACAGAAGAGATTGAAGAGAACTCAAAGATCACAGAGTCCAACCTTTGACCCAGTATCAAAGGGTCAACACTAAACTGTGTCCCTAAACACCAGGTCCACAGGCTGCTTGCACACTCCCAGGAATGGTGACTCCACCACCACCCTGGGCAGACCATTCCAATGTTTGATAATCTTTTCAGTGAAGAAATATTTCCTAATATCCAGCCTGAACCTCCTCCGCCATAGCTTGTAATCATTCCCTCTAGTCTTGTTGCTCATCCAAAGAGAAGCAGCTGGCCTCCTCCTCACTCCAACCTCCATTCAGGGAGCTGTAGAGAGTGATGAGGTCTCCCTCTCAGCATGAAGCAGTAGAACTCTTCAGAAGATTAATTTCACTTTGACTTGCTATGAATTCCAGATGAATAAAGATCCAGAGGCACTGAAGATTTTTAGCAGCATCAGTAGTTGCTGAGACACTGTGCCGAGAGTGTAATGTCTTTAACTTTTCTACTAAACAAGGTGTTTATAATCAGAATAGCCTTTACTATGTATTTCTAACCTCCCACTCATGCATACCAGCATATTTCACTTAAATTTTATAACAGGAAGTGGCAGTCTAATTTTCTTGCAAATATTTTTTTCAGTTTGTTTAAATGACATTGATATGAAAATTTGCTACAGATTCTAAGCAATAATTTTCCATACTTTTATTATATATTCACTAAGATGATCCCTGTTTATCTCAAAAGCACAAATATTCAGCAGATGTGTTTCAATCTCTGATCTCAACTGAAAAATCTGAAGAACAGACATTTCTTCATCTATAAATAGGGCTTCTTTGATCCAAATAATGCTAATTTTTACCTTAAAGTCTTATGAGACTTATCTACCTGAGGCTGCATAAGCAAGAGTCAGTCTCAGTTGTAAGGAAACCTAGAAAATTCATTGCATTAATAGAGTTAAAACTCAGCAACGTCAGAATCACTTAAAAGATGACTCTGCACAAACTGAAAGGCTGCCGTGATTTAAGAGCATTCGAATGTTTAGGTATCAATGAAATCACAGTTCAGGAGGTCTCCAGGCTTTTTTAAGAACTATCAGCATTAGGCATGTGAAAAACACAACCCCTAAACAATTAATATAAGTTAAAAAGCAGTAAAACAACACACTAAGAGATATGAGAGGAAGACATAAGCGCAAGATGCAAAAAGAGTTGGTCAAATTGCGATACGCTCATACTCTGAGGGAGAATCGCCTGGCACCAGTAGAGGGCGCTCATGGAAGCTACACAAAC
Source organism: Tricholaema leucomelas (assembly GCA_013400475.1). NCBI lineage: Eukaryota > Metazoa > Chordata > Aves > Piciformes > Lybiidae > Tricholaema lacrymosa > Tricholaema leucomelas. The sequence continues at coordinate 149,814 of WAAF01009146.1, read as the reverse complement.
TGGGACAGTTCTTCGTATTGACACTGCAAGTGCCAGCTAAAGCAACTCAGAACACCACCACATCTTCAGTTTTGAGTACTGGTACAAATCATGTCCCCAGATTTCGGATATTCTACCTTTAATACACACACACACACACACACACAAACACATCTCTCCCTCTCAATTTTTAGCAAGACTGTGCCTTAATAAATGTTTCTTCGCATATCTCTGATCGGTACAACTTTGCACCTTGAAGAATCAACTGTTCTGCACAAAGGTGATGGTAAGATGCAACCTGCCCATAATATTTACTCCTGAGCCATATTCCATGCAGAAACCTGTTTTGAGGCTACTAATCAAAGAATAGAGAGTATACCCCAGAAGAGATGCATATCTTAATACAAGGATATGATAGCTTTGAATTTTCAGATGACCTAATACAACTTCATTTATTGACGAAGAATCAAAAAGTTTGGGAAGCAGTGCTTCGGGGAACTGAATTATTGCTTGAAAAAGCCTCAAACTGAAGACTTGGCATATTGCTCATAATTGAGTTTACTTAGTTTTGCATCAGGTATGCTAGAGGTATGACTGCATTTTTTCCTTTAGTTGGACAGGTTTTGTACACTTGCCATCTTTGCTTACTACAAATAAACTGCCATAATTTAACTTCAAAAATACAGTATTTAACTTTTCTTGAAGTTCTATGTGGTAGTCTCTGAAAATTGAGATATAGAAACTCTTATCAGGTTATTTTGAAAGTCTGCCTCAAACTTTAAACCTGACATTACTTTCTTTCCGTAATCACAGCAAGTTGTGCTGGTGTGAAAAACAGAGTGCTTAGTTTCCTTTGATTTTACTTTTAGAAGGTAACATTTAAGATGTTTTTATCCTAGATTATGCATTATGCAAGTATGAAAGAAGAAAAGTACAGTAAAACCATATAAAAGCTGAAGAGTTACAGGTATGACTGTAACCAGAAATAAACCCATAACTGTAATCCTAACATGATTAAGTAAAATGATGA
>WAAF01009146.1:125065-146869 GCA_013400475.1 Tricholaema leucomelas | reverse complement strand
TGAACAGTGGTGAGACAATATTCAGCAAATGACTTGTTAAGGTATCTACTCACAGCATCACAGAATGCTAAGGCTTGGAAAGGACCTCAAAAGATCTTTGAGTCCAACCCCCCTGCCAGAGCAGGATCACCTAGGGCAGGCTGCACAAGAACACATCCAGGCAGGTTTTGAATGTCTCCAGAGGAGACTCTACAACCTCTCTGGGCAGCCTCTTCCAGGGCTACATCACCATCCCACGGAAAAAGTTTTTCCTTATGTTTACATGGAACCTCCTATGTTCCAGCTTGCACACATTGCCCTTTGTCCTATCACTCACTACTCATACCTCCAAGCAACTGAGCATGAAAGGTAAACTACTCTCAGTCCTCATCCTTTGATTATACTGAGGTTAAACTACATATAAAGCACTCAATTAAAACATATTGTTCAGACACTTTAAATGAAGTATTTGCTTTGTTTTAGAAATATTGCAAGTAGTTGAATATTGCAATGGGTGAGGCTCCATTCTTGGAGACATTAAAAGTCAGGCTTGATGGGACTCTGAGCAACCTGATCTAGCTGGGGATGTCCTTGCTTACTGCAGGGAGATTGGACTAGATGATCTTTAAAGGTCCCTTCTAACCCAATGCATTTAATGATTCTAGTTGATCCTTCTCAAAGTACTCTTACTGATGGTAACCAACAGTCACTAGAAAAAAATAGTAATACCCTAGAATGGTTTGGGTTGGAAGTGACCTCTAGAGTTCATCTCATCCAACCCCCTTTGCAGTAAGCAGGGGCATCCTCACAGCCCAGAGCCTTGTAGAGCCTTGCCTTGAATATCTCCAGATAGGGCCTCAGCTACCTCCCTGGGCAACTTGTTCCAGCAGCCCACTACCCTCACGGTAAAGAAGGTAAGAGTCATAGCATATAAAAGCAAAATTGATCACTGTATTTCAAACAGAAAAGAGCATTCTAGGCAAACTCAGTGATCCTCTCTCTCACAGACACAAATTGCCAAGTAAATGTCATATGACAGTGAGAGGACTGTCTAGAATAGCACATTGCTGAACAAACACATTAAGCAATCAGATTGTGCTCCACTTCATAAATGGATTTTTCAAATAGCAGGAGAGTTTTGTGTATTGTTTTGTCTCTGTAAGACTCAGACTTAAAAAAGATTGCTTTCATCTGTTTTCACATGATAAAGTATCTGTTTGATGTACTTTTATTGACTACATGCTTGCATTGTGTAAAAGGTTACAGCTAACTCACACTTGTGTGTGAAGGTGACTCCCTGACACAGCTGGTGAGATGAATATGGCAAGCAGGGAGCACATCCAGCTGGACCTGTTGCTCATGAACACAGAAGGACTTGTGGGTGATCTGATGGCTGGAGGTGGCTGGAGGGCACACACTTCACTGGCTGGATGGCCAGGCACAGAGAACTGTAGTGAATGGAGTTTAATTCAGCTAACAAGCTGATCACAAGTGGTGCTTCCCATGGCTCCACACTGGAGCAGTTCTGTTTATTATCTCTTAACGATGATCTGAACATCTGAACAAAGGGACTGAGTGCATTCTCAGTAAACCTGCAGATGACACCAAGTTGGGAGGGCATGTTGATCTGCTTTAGGACAGTAAGGCTGTGCAGAGGGATCAGACAAGCTGGATTGATGGGCCCAGGCCAATTCTAACAGGTTCAACAAAGCCAAGTGCTGAGTCCTGGTTTTGGTTCACAACAACTCCATGCAATACTACACAAGAGGGTGCAGGGTGGCTGGAAATCTGCCTGGTGGAAAATAATCTGGGAATGTTGGTCAACAGCCGCCTGAAGATGAGGCAGCAAGACGGCCAAGAAGGCCAACAGCATTGTGTGCTTCTGTCAGAAATAGTAGGCTAGCAGCAGGGAAGTGATATTCAGGATCATTTTAGCAACTGTGCCACGTAGATCAAAGCTTGGGAAGCAGCAGTATCATTTATGTGCAACTGATGGCATAAAGTTTTAGGTTTTGTTATTCTGTGCATTTCATTAGCTGGACCCAAATTATTTTTTATGACAAGCACCTGCCAGTCCACAAGTAAGCCATGACCAGCTGGGCCTTTATCTGCAGATCTGTGTTGTCTTCCCCTTTTCTGTCATTTCAGAATAACTAGCCCTTAATAAAATCTATTTTACTGCCGTAGACAGAACTTTGTTGCAAAGCAGTTAAGTTTGTTACAGTAATAGTGGAAAAGTGGAAAGTAATAGTGGAAAGCCATGCAGCAGTACAAGTGAAAATAAGTTACCTACATAGATGATGCTTTCCTGCTATCTGCAAGTTTCTTATTATGGTCACAATTATATAGTACAATAACCCAATTAAACTCACACAATGCAGTCACACTTCACAGCAAACATTAGTCTTCTGTTGAAACACTTCATGAAAGCATCCCCTCCAGCATAACATATTGTGACTACAACTCTTCCATTCCCTGATACATTTTGAGCAGAGGTGTTCCTAGTGTCTCATTTTCTTTCATTGTTTGTTCCAAAAGAGTGATGTTTTGTAGTGTGTAAGGGACACAAGGGCATATGAGATAGTAAAGAATTATTACCCTTCAAATAATTCAGCCTCATATTCCCTCTTTCATGTGTCCTGAATTCAGGTAGAGTATTTATGTAGTGATCCTAATTGTTCAGACTCAACTTTTTATGTATATAAACATAAATGATAATAGGCTTGGCACTGAAAAATAATTACTGGTTTTGTCTCATATGTCTGAGCTACTGGCTTGTAAAAATAGAAGCAACCCCTTTTTTTTTTCATTTCAAAATCTTGTTAATTATCACAGTATGTCTCCCCAAGGTGTACATAATTATTTCATAATAGGATAATTAAAGTCCCTTGGTCCGTGCTTTGGGATTTACAAAATAAAACTGAAGTCAGCATTGAACCAAAACATACAGAAAGGAAAGCATGAAGCTGTTATTTCACACAATCCTGGCCTTCAAATAAATACAGAGATTTTTCAAATAAGAATTTTCAGCTTTTTTTTTTTCCTCATTTGTTTTCTATTACCACAGGACCTTTTCTCTACCTCAATAGTGAAACTAACATGCATGAATTACTTTCTAAGTGCATATTTCAAGTCAAACTCTTGGCTCTATTGGACATGCTGATTCAACCTAACACACTGGCATGACTTGGCTTGCTCCAACACAAGCTAGCCACATGCACCAGAAAACATAATGCAGGACAATCAGTGAATCTCAAGAGGTATATGTTTATATATGCCCAGACACACCTGGAATGCATATATGGGAAACCTCAGAATGCTGATGGGTACAGAGAGGAGAAGGGAGGAGAAGGGAGGAGAAGGGAGGAGAAGGGAGGAGAAGGGAGGAGAAGGGAGGAGAAGAATGAATACAGATGATGCACAAACTAGTGTTTTCCATGTCTGTTTTTGTCCCTCCCAGTTAGCTAAAATGTAATTCACGAGGAACTAAACTTTTCCCTCAAAGAAGAAACGTGGTGAATTAGGGGCGGTTCATCCTTTTATTTCTTTGGTCAATTAAAAACAGGTGCTTTGTTAGCTCTACAGTAACTAAATTCTTACCTTCAATGTACCTTCTAAAGAGATGCCTCATTCCCAGTGATGTGAACAGGTATGTCAATTTACGAGCACATTTAAATGTGCTTGTAAAGTTTACTTTTTTGTCTAGTATAGGAAAAGCAATGCTGAACAAACAGCAGTTTGGAAAAAAGCCAAGCAAAATTTCCTAACTGGAACTGAACAGCATCAGTAACCAAAGATGATGACTACCACCAGACTTCTAACTCATTCTCATGTACCTTATTAGGGGCACAGTAGCCATCAATGCACAGCATCTTATAAAGAATCAGTCTGATGTTAGCCAGTGTGACTTTCTTCTTTTTTTAATTTGGGACAATCTGTACTTGCTGGAAATCATTTTCACAGCATTCAAAAGTTCTGAGATGCAACACAGGCAGGTGAAAGCAGTTATATGTTTAAGATTTCAATTAGTAAATGACTACATGGAAAGATAATCAAAGAGAGAAACTTACAACTCAAAGACCATATAAAGCATTCCATCTGAGCTGTACGTCTCCAATAGCTCAACAATATGAGGATGTTTCAGCATGTGACAAATACTGGCTTCTCTCTTCAGATCTGTGGAAGACAAAAAGGTAGTGTATTAGCTACATATTCAAACTGGTGAATACAAAACCAGTTTGAAAATAATCAGAACAAAATGTTTGGAAGGTCACACACACAACTGAAATGTTGAATAAATTCTTTAATCTTTATAAAGAACACTGATGAGACATTATTTAATTATTCCCTTTCAAAATTAAGTGTGAAATTAAGTTAAGCTCTCATAGCTCTCAAATTTAAAACACACAAAACTTGATAGGCTTTCTTGATTTGACCTCTTAATAAAAGCTCTCCTTGATCATTATCTGAAGAACTGTGCAGTAATTAAAGTTCCTTTAATGCACTTATTCAGACTACACCAAGACTTTCACTCTAAATATCCAATGTGACTGTCAGATTCTCTCCAAAGACAGAAGACATGTTCTTTCACCATGCTGCAAACTACTACAACCTGGAGGTTTCTAGTCTGATCTCTCTGTTTAAAGGAAGATCAGCTAGAGTAGGCTGCCCAGGACAATATCCAGCTGGGTTTTGAAAATCTCCAAGAATGGAGACAGTACAACCTATAGAGAAAATCTATACTGGTATCTAACAGGCTTTGTAAGTAAGTAATTTTTTTTTCCCTTATGTTTAAATTTCTTGCAATTTACCTCTTTAATAGTGATGTTTTGGTAAATAAAAATCACAATAAATACACTGACATTATTTTTTTTCAGCATATATTAGGTTGCATCTCTGTTCTAGAGAAGAGGGAGAGGGAGAAAAGCAGAAGCAACTGTGAATAAAGAAACAGCAGAAGTCACTGTGACATCTTTCAAAGCTTGAGATATTTCATTTGTAAATAAAAAGCACTCATATTTTTTTTTATGACCACAAATCAAAATCTTCTGCTAGAAATGGAAAAAAAAAAAAGGCAGCAATGAATTTATGTCTTCTTTGCTGAAATTGTTTGACATTTTTGTTAATCATCCTTAACTTCTTTTAAAGTTAATACTATTATTCCAAGAAAGGTAGCAAAATCCTGAATGAATAGTCTTGATGATAACTTGAGTAGGGAGGAAAATGTCAGTCTGCATTCTGAAGGAGACATTTTACTTTCTTTTTTTCGACACAACTCTTCATTGTCCGTAAATGACCACTTAAGGGAAAACACTTAAAGGTTCTATGGTCTGAGAATGCTTTTACTATATTGTTGTGCTACACTAATGTAATGGTTTAATGCAAGGGGTAACTCGCCTGCTCCCCTAACACAGAAGCAAGGGAAAAGTAACACACAAAAACTCAGGGTTGAGATAAGAGATACTGAGTAAATAACACAAATGCACAATTACTTTAGCTAAAGTCTAATTAAACTAATGATACAATGTTCAGTTACCTTAGCTTAGCTTATTTGCAGAAGCAGCATAGTGAAATACAGAAACAAACAGCATAAAAGAAAACCACTGAGCTACCCCACTCCCACTCATCTCGCCACTATCCCTGCAGAAGAGCCAGCACCCCAAAACCACAGAACCCAGAAGCAGCAACCGCAACAGGAAGCCTCCCAGGTAACATCCTGAACTTCAAGCTCCACAATACTTGGGTCCAGCCAGCACTTCACTTTTGAAGCTGGCCTGACTGCAACGTGGTATGAGTAACAGCAGCAGATTCAACTCAATCCATGACAACCAGGAATAAATTTAAAATGCAGAGTTTTCATGTGTGCTCTATTACCCTTCTAACATGAACCAGCAACATCCAAAAATATGAGCAGTGAGATGAACATTTGTTCACATGAAGTATTTACTATATTAAGACTCATGCTACACTTCTGATCTTTTAGCATCCTGTTCAAGAAAAAAAACAAAAATTCCCTAAATGTAAATTTTCTTACTAGAGCTTCCTATTACACTTGCACTATGTGCTTCCTCTCTCACATCCTTGCAGATACCATCTAAAAGCATAGCAAGCAGAGCAACCCTTTAGAACTATTATGTCATGTCATCTTCAGAAGTGCAAACAGAGCAGCAGAGAAGTAAATAACTTTCACTGATGCAGAAGAAATTCAGATAAGGAAATTATTGTAAAATTAATCCTTCACAGGGAAATTAAAATTCTTTCAAGTAAGAAAACAACAGGATGTCTTTCACTGTTGAGATGCTTGAATGCGTCCAGAGAAGGGCAACGAGGCTGGTAAGAGGCCTTGAGCACAAGCCCTATGAGGAGAGGCTGAGGGAGCTGGGATTGTTTAGCCTGGAGAAGAGGAGGCTCAGGGGTGACCTTATTGCTGTCTACAACTACCTGAGGGGTGCTGGTGGCCAGGGGGAGGTTGCTCTCTTCTCTCAGGCGGCCAGCACCAGAACAAGAGGACACAGCCTCAAGCTACGCCAGGGGAAATTTAGGCTTGAGGTGAGGAGAAAGTTCTTCACTGAGAGAGTCATTGGACACTGGAATGGGCTGCCCAGGGAGGTGGTGGAGTCGCCATCCCTGGAGCTGTTCAAGGCAGGATTGGACGTGGCACTTGGTGCCATGGTCTAGCCTTGAGCTCTGTGGTAAAGGGTTGGACTTGATGATCTGTGAGGTCTCTTCCAACCTTGGCAATACTGTGATACTGTGAAATACTTGCTTATCAGTTTTTGCACCATCTTCTCGCAAAGTAAGTATTAGAGCCATACTCTAACATGCCCTTCCATCATGCTTAGGCAGTGATTCAACCCTAAATCATTACCACCTCCCTTCTAGGCAGGGAGGTTCCCCTTGTCTTCCACCGCAGTACATATCCAGCCTGTCCTAAACTGGGTCACAGGTAAGCACACCAATGAAGAGCGTAAGAACAAAACCCAATGTGATTCTGTGAATGACTATGATCTCCAGAAATTAGGGCATTTTCATTTTGCCTCATACTATATAACAACATTAATGCTACCACATTGCACTACGGTCTCTGAGTAGAGATCTAACAGGAGCAGAAATTGTACAGGAAGCTACAAAACAGTTCTAATTTATTTATAGGCAAAAACTGCATTTGAAACAGTTTATTTTGGATGCTTACTTTATTAAATTACTTGTAGGTATTGTTTATATTTTCATAGAATCATAGAATCAGCTAGGTTGGAAGAGACCGCTAAGATCTTCATCCAGTCTAACCTATCACCCAGCCCTGTCCAATCAACCAGACCATGGCACTAAGTGCCTCATCCAGTCTTTTCTTGAACACCTCCAGGGATGGCGACTCCACCACCTGCCTGGGTAGCCCATTCCAATGGCAAATCACTCTCTCTGAAAGGAAGTATAACTGTGAGGACAAAAAGAGGTATGCTGCCGTTCGCCTTGCCTGAGTAGAACAATTGCTCACTGACTGAGCAGCAGCAGCACAGAGAGAAGAAACATAAAGTGAGGAATAATTGAAGACACATAAATGAGCAGGAGTCACAGAACAAGGTTTTGTGTGACTATGGGGTCTCAGGGTTATGAGCAGAACAAAGTCCTATTTTAAAAACAGCAAGAGATTTGTTTAACAGTAGATCACACGGAATCACAGAACTTTAGAGATTGGAAGGGACCTACAGAGATCATTGAGTCCAACCTTCCTGCCAAGGCAGGATCACCTAGAGTAGTTCACACAGGAGGTCTATTATGGAAGAAAAGTAGGTATAAAGAGACAGATAAACATGTAACACAATGATTCGATACAGCCATGAGCCAAAAAAGAGATGATATGTTCTGAAGTGACCCAAATGTCAAAATATTTCACGTTTGAGATCAGTGAAAGCAAAAGTGGAGGGGAGGAGTGGAGTGGAGGAGTGGAGTGGAGAGCTTTCACGTGAAAATGACATCAATATCTACTCAATCTTTTATCAAAGCTCCCGTCCCTGGAGCTGTTCAAGGCAAGATTGGACGTGGCACTTGGTGCCATGGTCTAGCCTTGAGCTCTGTGGTGAAGGGTTGGACTTGATGATCGGTGAGGTCTCTTCCAACCCTGATGATACTGTGATACTGTGAAATGTTTTTGCCATATACCCTTAAATGTCACAGTATCACAGTATCACAGTATCACCAAGGTTGGAAGACCTTGGTGTCATCTGCACATGTTTCTCAAAAGGTAATTAAAATCCTAACTGCCTACAGATACTGATCCATATCTGAGTACAACATCAAACCAAGCAGATGTTTGACCGTCAGCAGGTGACTGAAGATTCCTAAGAAAAATACCATTACTGTCTTGTGAGCCGTCACAGTACCTGTAACTTAGCATTCTGAATACAAATCTGCAGGAACTATTTGCTACATCCTCTTAAGCTTTTCAAACCTCTGCTGAATATTTAAGCCACGTTATATAGTAATAAAAATTCCACTTCTGCCATATTACAGTCTCACAGTATCACCAAGGTTGGAAGAGACCTCACAGATCATCAAGTCCAACCCTTTACCACAGAGCTCAAGGCTAGACCATGGCACCAAGTGCCACGTCCAACCTTGTCTTGAACAGCCCCAGGGACGGCGACTCCACCACCTCCCTGGGCAGCCCATTCCAGTGTCCAATGACTCTCTCAGTGAAGAATTTTCTCCTCACCTCGAGCCTAAACTTCCCCCGGCGCAGCCTGAGGCTGTGCCCTCTCGTTCTGGCGCTGGCCACCTGAGAGAAGAGAGCAACCTGGAGGTTTCTAGTCTGATCTCTCTGTTTAAAGGAAGATCAGCTAGAGTAGGCTGCCCAGGACAATATCCAGCTGGGTTTTGAAAATCTCCAAGAATGGAGACAGTACAACCTATAGAGAAAATCTATACTGGTATCTAACAGGCTTTGTAAGTAAGTTTTTTTTCCCTTATGTTTAAATTTCTTGCAATTTACCTCTTTAATAGTGATGTTTTGGTAAATAAAAATCACAATAAATACACTGACATTATTTTTTTTCAGCATATATTAGGTTGCATATTATATATATTATATATGCCTTTCATAGTCCAAACACTTCAGGACAAGTCTAGAATGTGCCATGGGTGCAAGCTGGCTTAAAGCAGCAAGAGGTGACATGTACCACTCATGTACTATTTAGAACAGTCTCCTTCACTAGTAAACAGAATTTACCTAAAAGAACATACTCTAAGGCAAGGCAAGGTCTTAAAATCTACACCAAATGATAATCTTTTAATTGATGGACTATTTTCCTTTTTATTTGAATTCTCTTTAAACACTCAATCTATTAACGACTTTCTGGTCCATTCTTTAAGCCTTTTCTGTCAAAATTTACCATTACTGATGATAGCAATACTACACAGAACAATGAGTTTAAAAGCACCAGCACATTACAACTAGAAATGGGGAAAAAAATGCTGTGGTTCTTTTAACTTGCTTAGCACAGTCTGATACTTTACATCAGAATCTGAAATACATTTAAAAGTTGCCATTTTACACCACCATCACCAGAAAATGTTACAGAATTTCAATCTGCTTATAAAACTTTGAGTTGTTTGGTTTTTTTTTTTTTAGCAACTGGAGGCACATCCAAGTTTCCATTTTATCTATGACTACGTATTTAAAGAGTCACTGAAGTTGTTAAAATGGCATGAAAGTTCAGACTTCTGTAACAAACAGGAAAATTCTAAGACGGAAAAGGGAATTTCCAGCATAATCACCACAGAGAAAACACAGCCATGTATTTGGATAGTAACACTGAAAACTAATTCCTGGAAGCACTGAGAAGATAAGTGCTCTAAATAATAGTGAAGAAGGATATGTATTTTGGAAAGAAGTATCTCCATCAGTAGCATATGTCTTGCTTAAAATGCCTCTATATATACACTGTACATTGAGAATACGATTACATATAATAGATGTGGTAGTACTAAGTTTTAAAAGGAAAGCCATACACTTTGTTTTTTTCACTGGTTGTGTCATTCTCAACTACTGTCATGGGTTGAGCTGAATCAGCTTCAAAATCAGGCCAGCTTCAAAAATGAAAGTGCTGGCTAGCACGAAGTATTGTGGAGCTTGAATTTGAGGATGTAACATGGGAGGCTTCCTGTTCTGGTTGCTGCTTCTGGGTTCTGGGTTTTTGAGTGAGGTCTATTCTGTTTGGATGGTGGCGGGACAAGGAGGGATGGAGGAGTAGCCACAGAATCACAGAATGTTAGAAGTTGGAAGGGACCTCCAGAGATCATTGAGTCCAACCCCCTCTGTCAAAAGCAGGATCCCCTAGAGTAGTTTGCACAGGAATGCATCCAGATGGGTTTTGAAAGTCTCCACAGGAGAAGACTCCACAAACTCCCAGGGCAGCCTGTTCCCAGTGCTCTGTCACCCTCACTATAGAAGTTTCCTTCTGCTCATGTCGAGGTGAAACCTTCTATGCTAAGTTTGTATCCATTGTTCTCTATATTATTACTGTGCACCACTGAAAAGGGAGTGCTCCATCCACTTGACACCCACTCCTCAGGTATTTATAGAAATCAATCAGATGTCCTATCAGTCTTCTCTTCTCAGCACTAAACAGCCCCAGGACTCTCAGCTTCTCTTCATAGGGGAGATGCTCAAGTCCTCCAGTCATCCTCCTGGCTCTCTGCTGGACTCTGTCCAGCATATCCCTGTCTCTCTTGAACTGAAAGCCCAAAACTGGACACAGTATTCCAGGTGTGGTCTCACCAGGATAGAGTAGAGGGGGAGACTTTTCTGGTTTGGGTTTTTGGCTGGCTTGCTTCTGCTTTGTGATGTGCTTTTTCTGCAGATAGGCTAAGGTAATTATGCATTTTGTCCTATGTTTATCTGATTTTGATCAGTAAACTCTATCCTTATCTCATTTTTTTTGGTCTCAATCCCAGTTTTTCTGTTACCTTCCCCTCGCTTTTGTGTTAGCAGAGCAGGCAGGTTAGCCCTTGCATTAACCCATTATAACTACCATCCTTTGGTGAGCACCATGGAGAATCTACTAACCAAACAGAATTCTTCCAAATACAGCTGAAGTGAACTATGTGCTTCAGATGTGTGCCTGATGAGCTGCTGTCTTGAATAGGTCACAAAGTGAGACTGGTCCTACTTCAAAGTAGCCTCCTGGAGCACCTGTAAAGCAGACACCAAGATCTCGGCACCAACTGTTTCACTCTACAAACAACACTGTTGGGTTTCTCTTGTTGTAGGATAGCCTTGGCTAGCTAATAAACTTGCAACCAGGCTCTTACTCACTCTCTGGTCTCATCAGGGCAAGAGGCAGAAAATCTGAAGAACAGGAACAAAAAAGCTTATGGGTTGGGATAAAGACAGGGATACTGCTTATCAGCTCCTATTGTGGGCCTTACTTGACAAAGTTAATTTATTTAATGTCAATTAAAATAAAATTTATTGATTAGGTCGAGGGAATAAAAACATTAAACCAAGAAAATTCATCCCTCCTTTCCCAGGCTCAACTTCACTCCAGCCTCCTCTACCCCTCAGTTCTGAGTGGTTCAGGGGATGAGGGTCATGCTCAGTATATACCTGCTACTCTCTGCTGCTCCTTCCTTCTCACACTTTTTTGCTGCTCTAGCACTGGTCTTCCAAGGGCCACAGGAGGTATCTGCGCTGCCACAGTGAACCTCCTCTTTCTCTGGTTCCAGTATCCCCTCTTTTTGTTCCACACTGCCTATGCCTTGGTGCCAGAGTTTCCTGCTCTCCCTTAAATATACTTTCACAGAAGCAGCACACACAGGGCTGATGAGTTCACCTTTGGTCTCAGGGAATTGTCTGGAAACTGCTGTCACCAGCGCAGGGTAGCTGCCAGCCTCTTCCCACAGAAGGCAGACCTGCTGCCTCCCATTACCAGAAACTGGTCTTTTGCATTTAACACACATCTAGTCCATTTTCTAGTAGACGAGTCTGCACTACAACACCATGCTTCAAGGGGCTTTACAGGAGCTGACACCCTCCAAGCTGAGCCCACTGCCTCAAGAACAGCACATAACAAGCACAGGTGCTGCACCACAGCTAACTCTAATTTAACCAATCCTACTGTACCTGAGGTCACAATCCTCAAACCAGAGGAACTTTCCCGGAAGTACTAGCTTAAAAAGTTTCCCTAACCCCTGCTCCTCTTGTCAAAATTTATTTTAGGCTTTATTATTCTAATAATTTAGGAAAGAAATCATAAAAGCACTCAGCATAGCCAGCACATTGCAACAGGAATGAGCAGCTAGAGGAGCGACTTTCCCAAGCTGAGACTGGAAATGAAACTCCCTTACTTCAGAACCAAAGTGATGTTTCTGCCTCAAAGATTTTTTTTTTCTTCCATGAGAAAGTATTCTCTTTTCTCTTGATTAAACCTCCACTGATTGATTCCTCGTCACACAGATTAATCTGGCCACTTAGGGATTCCTTGCTCAACAAGTAGCAAAAGCTTTCCTGCCCCCCTCCTACATTCTTTGGGGTGGCTAAAGCTTCTCCATAGCCAAGCTGATTAAACTGCTGACTGTTTCTCCCTTCATCCCACACACATTCTTGCCCTCTGTTCCACCGTGCAACAGTCTGGAGCTTGTCACACCACACACCAAACCACTTCAGTATTAACTTCGTGAATAAAGAAACCTTCATTTCCCCCACCCTGTGTCTTGGTGTCATGCAGTCCTAGAATGTGCAACAGCTCAGTAAGCAATCTGAAGTACAGAAGTTTATCTTAAAAGAAAGGACAGGAACATGGAAGCAGGCAAATAACACTATGAAAGCCTGCAGAGCTGCTCAGGATGTTGCAAGACAGGAGTACAAGCATACACCTTTTCCTGCAAAGTGTACCCATCAGCACCAAATCTTTTATTGTACAATCAATCTGTACCTTAACAGACATGCTTAAAATGTATTCTAGAAAGAAACAAATGCATACAGCTTGTGAATTGTCCTTGATGAAAACACCATGGTAATCAACAGTTAGTGTGACAAAGTGAGATGTTTTGTTTCAACGGTACTGTAGCATTTGGAAACAAAATGATGACATGAAGAAAGAAAGACAAAATGCAGTTACAGCTAACACTCAACAACTAGAACCTTGTTATAAGCCTGTGAAACCTATGAAAATCTCCATTTCATGGAATCAGACTTCACAGACTCTTACTAAACTCTGAACAACTTCCATTTTCTACTCCATTCTTTCTCGGCATTTGGACATAAATATAAACATGTTGATGCCTTTTTAGCTGGGGCTGGATGTCTTGGGAGACTTAAAAGGCAATTTTTCTTCCTCAGGTTATACTCCATAAGCTATGAAGAACACAAAATCGAGTGTGAAAAATCATTTTCCTTCCCTTTCACAACTTATACGATAAATCCACCATTCTAGTCCAGAATCACATATCTGACAGACATTACAAGCTGCTTTGCATGTTTGTGGCCATGAAAGCAAACTCTTCTTACTTTTCACTTATTTCCTTCCCTTTTCTTTTTTTGGTACACAAATAAGCAATACTTCATAAACAAGATGGTGAATTTCAGGTTAAAAAAACAATCAACTTGAACTAATGAAAATGTTTAAGAATGTCTGAAAGAACATCACTGGCTGCCTATTGCATGTAATTAAACCAAATAATTTAATTTGATTTAATTAAATTATAATTCTTGGCAACTTTTTGCAAAGCATCCACCACAAGAAGAGATAAATCTAATCTTTCTCAAGCAGGTACAAAAGTTGGACATGGCTATATCTCTCTCCTTGAAGATTCTTTACATTCTGCTTCCTCTCAGTTTACAATCAACAGCAGATTCAGTGAACTGAAGAAACAGAGGAAGAAGAGGGGAAACACAACAGATCCTGGATTGTCGGAGTTTTTTTAGATACAAAACATTGTTAGTCCTCCCGGCTGCAAGGTAACAGTTTCAAAAGTGTTTCACACACTCAAGTGGGGACACAATAATTAGAAGCAATGTTATAAACCTCATTAATTAAAGAATAATAATGAAGGCTCTCTCTGTCACAAGCTTGGACTTCCAAACAGAAACGGAGTTGCTGCTGGAGATATTTTTAAAGCCTTTGTTGTAAAATCTGAATCATTACACTTTTCTTCTAACATTGCTCTGTTTTCAATAATTAGTAACACTGAAAATAGTCACTGACTGTCAAGCTGTGATCAATCAAATTATGAAAGTAGGTTCCTACTGGCAAATGTATATTAAATTCCATGTTACCACCTGTTAGGGAGCAATGCATCCTTGTCCGAAATCAAAGAGCCTCCCAATTACCCTAGGCACAGAGTAAGACACATGTTGTTACACTCCAGAACACATTTTTAATCTCTTTGTGATACTATGAGTTCTTTAGCAGAGAGAAGCACAAAAGTATCAGTCAAAGGAGCAGACCTGACAGAATATGCTGTGGAACTTCTTAAAAAACACCAACCAACCAACAAAAAAACCAAAACCAAATGAAAAACAGACCTCAAACTGAAAAAAAAAAAACCCAGAAAGCAATTAGGGACAAGGTGTGTATTTGGGGAAAGAATGCTACACCCTGGATGGAGCACTGGACCAGCAAAATGCTCAGCTGCAAGGTTGCAATATTCTTCTTTACTAAAAAGACTGGAAGGTCAAAACTGCATAAAAAATACACAGGTTTATTAATTTATTTACTTATTTCTTGTAGTGAAAGCTAACAACGCTTAAAACTAGCACTCCATTAAACCCAGCAGTTGTTCCCTTTCCTGTCACACCATTCCCCTCTCCTGTACCATCTCTCCCCTTCATGCCAGTGTAACTGCTTGTGCAACTGCACAATAAACAGAATGAAGCAACCGATCCAACTGCAACCAACCACTTTTTGCTCTCCACTTAGAGCTACTTTTCCATCAGACTGGTTCTGGCTATCTGAACAAACATTTCCTAGTGTCCATAGCACAGCAACAAAAACAAATGGCCAGACTGCAGCAGCATTGCTTATCTCAGCAGCAAATGACAATATGCCAAATCACAACTGTCTGTCACACTGCTGTTCTTATCACAAGGAGTACAGAAGTCAGAGAAACCAGAACACTGCAGTATACTATATATTATAGAAAATTATATATTATATTACATTATAAAAATTATATATTATATAGTATATAAAATACACTGCAGTATATTATATATTATATTGCAAGTCCAGCAAATGCGGATAATATAACACATTCTATGCGGATATTATTAATTATGATATATATATATAATATTACATAATATATATAATTATTGATTATATTATATGTGGATATTATCAATTATATTATATGTGGATAATAGAATATATAATATACTGCAATGTATTTTACTGCAAGTTGAATATACTTTGGTATATTTAACTGAAACTCCTACTAAAATTAAAAAAAATCAACTTTTAAGTCAGGTTCTCTGCCTTTTTCCTCTCTGTCTATACACAGATTTCTCACTAGGTGGCAACACAGCTCCTATTTTGTTCTGCTATGTACTTAGCAATTGAATACAAAAGGTGGACTGCATTTATTTAGCCACAGAGAGCTTTTAAGTTTGGATAGTTTTACACCAGTGATCTGAATAATGATGATTACAGTTCAGAGCTAAGAACAAATAAAACCCCCAAACCCAACAAAACCCAAAGAACAGTATGCCACCCTGAAGTAATTAAGCTACATCTAGGGCTAAGAGTCCTTTAATCTCAGTTAAGTGGAAGACCATTCTCTATGCCTAAGGAGATGATGACTACATCAGTAATCCTCTACACTGCACACACCAATAATTGCATTACACAGCTAGAATACATTTAAACACGGTTCACTTTTATAAGGCAGGAATTACTTGTTTAATCCACAAAACTATAACAACTTGTGTGTTTACCGCTTTCAAGTCCAGAAAAAAAGCAAAACCTTAGAATCACAGAATGTCAGGGGCTGGAAGGGACCTCGAAAGATCATTCAGTCCACCCCTCTTGCCAGACCAGGATCTCCTACACCAAATTACACAGGAACACATCCAAGCAGGTTTTGATATCTCCAGCGAGGGAGACCCCACACCTGCCCCCGTGGGCAGCCTGTTCCAGTGTTCTATCACTCTCACAGGGAAAAAAATTCTTCCTCATCTTTACATGGAACTTCCTATGTCTCAGCTTCCACCCATTGCCCCTTGTCCTGTCATTGAGCATCACCAAGCAGAGCCTGGCCCCAGCCTCTTGGCACTCTTTACATATTTATAAACATGACTGAGATCATCTCTCAGTCTCCTCCTCTGCAAGCTAAAGAGCTCCAGCTCCCTCAGTCTCTCCTCTAAGAGAGATGTTCCATTCCCTTAGTCATCTTTGTGGCTCTGTGTTGGACTCTCAAGCAGCTCTATGTCCCTCTTGAACGGGGAAAGCTAGAACTTGAAAGTAGTCCAGTTTAAATTGCTGGAATTTCTCCTTTTTAGAGGTTAATGACACAAAGTTTGTTTGGGTGGGGTTTTTTTTGTTGTTGTTTTTTGCTTGGTTTGGCTTGGTTTGTGTTAGCTTGTTTCTGGTTTTTCTTTGTTCTGTTGTTTTTGCTGCAGGGGTACGTGTGTTTACATGTGTATGCGAATGTGACTGTCTTCTCTTCAGCCTCTGTCCAGGGTAACATGCATCTCAGAATGTGCCAAGACCACAATTATCAATGTTAAATTCAGATTGGCTTAACATACTTACATTGGACATTGAAATGTCTTTAAAGTTTTTGGCCAAAACTCACTTAGGTAGATCAGGTTAACTTTGCAGTCCTTTAAATGCATTTTTGCTGTTCACGTATGTCGTTTTTATATCAACAGAGAGATGACAAAATGAAGCTCTCATATTAATAGGAGGGAAAAAAAAAACAAAACTGTATTTCATAGAATCATACAATCAATCAGGTTGGAAGAGACCTCCAAGATCATCCAGTCCACCCAGCCCTATCCAGTCAACTAGACCATGGCACTAAGTGCCTCATCCAGTCCTTTCTTGAACACCTCCAGGGATGGTGACTCCACCACCTCCCTGGGCAGCCCATTCCAATGGCAAATCACAGCAAAGAAATTACAGAAGCAGATACAACATCCATGGCAAACCCCCTTGAATTTTCCCCCATCTCAAAACTAAATCTATAATCCCCAGTGCTCCAATCTTCCCCCCCAGCCTCTGCCATCCAAGAGGCCTAAACACAAGCCTCTGGTGGCCCCCAAAACAGGCCTAACCCTTACATGTTTGTCCCAATAAAAGCAGCTCGCGCCCGACACAGGGCTGGGGGAGGAGAAAAGGAGAATGAGCTGCCTCGCTGTGAGTTTATAAAGAGATAGCATAATTATGGGATTGAATAACAATCTTCTAGTCCCCAGAGGATTTTTAACCCTATAGTTCTCAACCTGGGACAGTGTACTAAAATGTGACGACATTACATCAAGTAAGTGCCCTCAAACATTATCAAGAACATTATCAAGAAAAGACTATTACTTGACCCCCCCCAAAGAGAAAGTTGTTTCTGTTTCTGGTCATTCTAATGTTTGCATTTCTTTGCTTTGAAATATCTTTTTTTTTTCCCCTGTGGCTTAGCTTTTACCTAAACATAGCAACAGGGAAATTTGCTTTCCGATATTAACAAAGAATCTCAATTTTACAGGAGAAAGCCTAGAATTTGAAAGACACAAAAGAAATCTATTCATAAGAGATTCAGCTAGTCTAGACAAACTGGCCCCAGCTCCTCTTCTAGGGAGTGCTGAATAATCCATTACACTGCTGCTGTTGAACAATAATAGGCAGAAACAGAGTGCCCAAAGGCACTCCGAAGAAGGAACCAACTGCTTAAGATGCTTCTCGTACAGATGAAATTTAGTTATTTGTTTGCTCTGATTAAAGTTTCTTTGGTCTTGAACTTCTGGGCTCTGCATAGCCAGAACAAAACCAGTTGCTCACTAATGCTAGGAAGGAAACAGTCTTTGTCTGTACTGAGTCTAGACAAGCCAGGCAAATCTCAGCACCTAAAATACCAATCTGCTCTGATGAAGTTAGTTCTACAGTGTCACACTGCTCAGTGAGTGACAGGGCTTTAGCTGTGGTAGCTGTGGCGTGCAGCACACGTTACTTTAGGGTTCTGCTCAGATAAAAATAGTGCAAGCTGGATTACATGCTGCTGCTCTCAGCCTAAGTACTGAAAGCTCCCTTCACACCACATTGAACCCCAGGATAAACAGCATCTACATAGCACAGCCAGTAACAGTTGATATCCACCAACTTGTAGGGATGACATAAACTCTACCCCATTAGAAAATCCCATAGCAGAGTCATGTCTAAATGCTGGAGAACAATTACTTTAACAAAGCTTGTTATCTGGTTCAGTGACAGAAAACCAGGAACCAGAAAACTCTTTTCAGGCAGTAATAATCCAGGATAAGCAGAAAGTTTGTTTCACTTCTGCATGTGCTTCTCTTTTCAACTACTGCCAAAAGTCATAGAAATTTTTCTTTCTTTTCTTTGTGAACTTTGTGAACACTTTACACAGGAAGTTTAGTAAGACAGGTGTGCATATTTTAGTTCAGTGGTAAAAAAAAGCCAAATCAGTACAGAATCTATTCTTTATAAGCACTTTCAGGATTTCATTGTAAGAACCAAAACAGTTTTAACTAGACTTGCTATTGCTTCCACATATTCATAAGATACTTTTGAATGCTCTCTATGAAGCTAATAATGCTTTAAAAAGCATGGGGTTTTTTTTCTCTTTTCTGCATGTGCAGTTGCAATATTCCTCTCTGAAACTCGTGCTTTTAATATGTATCCTCCCACTCATTCCAAAACTATCAAATATTAATGAGTAGCTCAAACTTGTTTTTAGCAACATACAAGTCACAACTCTAGAAATAAGTTTCAAACTGCCTAGCTTGACTCTGATTGTACTGAAAAAAAGACACTGATGCCTTTCTCTGTAACAGAGCCAACCTGACAGAGGTAACACATCCCCATGAAGAACCTACCCAATGATAATTTAGCATATGAGCCGGTTCAAAATCCATCACAATTAAAGGTCATCTGAGAAACATATTTTTCCATACTTCTCATAATATTTAATGGCTAATTTATCTTCACCAGTACAGATATATAAACGTTTACTTGCTTGATCTCACCCAAGTAGTAAGAAAATAGTATTCTGTTTCTCCTCTTTGTTATCTGGTCATAAACAAGGAACAAAAAATACCTGACATTCATGCTTAGCAAAAATTCAGTTAGGAACAATTTGGTCACCTAATCCGATCTGTACACTTGGAAATCAGAAAGCAAGATATACAGGCTTGGAAACAGTACATCAGCATGGCCTTTTAATTAAGTTCTGAGGGAGCCTCCCACTGCTTCTGAAATTCCAGGGGATGCCAATAGCAAGAATCACATAGTGATATACAACAGTTTCCTTCATTGTGACAGTGTATCTTGAAGGACTAACATCAAACCATAAGGCCTTGCAGTAGCCAGCTGGGGATGCTTGACTGCTACTCCTGCTTGACAAACTAAGATTACACTCATAGTACTTGCATCCAAAACATTCTCAGAATTGAACAAACCTTCTTTGAGTGTTAAAAAGCTTGACTCAAATTTGCTCCAACAACTAACCTGTACTATCGCCCTCCTGCACGTTTAGCATGAGATCCATTTTTTTTCTTTGGTATCCAAATGTTAAATACTGATTAGAATAACAACTGAAACTTTAAAATTCTGCCCATTTTTCTTGTTCTAAGTGCAAGAACAACAATAAGCTCATGCATATATCAAACAGTCAAAGCTGATGCCCACTATTGTATTTCAGAAGGTCACAGAAGCAGAATAACTGACAACAACCTGTGTCCTCTACAAAACAGAGCTTTGTAAGAGCATAGGAAGAAGCAGTCAAAAGAACAAGCCAAGCTTCCTTTCCCCTCCTTACAAGTTAAAAAAAAAAAAAAAAAGAAAAAAGAGGAAAAAAAAGGAAAAAAAAATAAAAAAGCATTACAAGATTACATAACTGCCTACATTGGATGCCACTAGGATAAAGAATTCCACTGACATGATGGGATACTTGGAAATACAAAACATAACACGCGTGTAGGTCAGCTGAATGAAGAAAGCCCTGACCCCATTCCACAGATTCTTTAGACTATCTTTCCTGTCTGCACAACAAAATCAGAATCATGTCTCAACATGACTCTCAAGATGAATGAGGCATTGTTCAGATCCTGAAAATAATCTGGAGCACAGTTAGTTGCACAAGACACACTCTCTAACCCTTCCTTGAAGGAGGAAGCAAATTCTATCTGTGAGCCTGACCTCCCTTTCCTCACAAACCTCTTCTGGCAAAACAACCTGTTCAGCATGTTTCACGCTGCACAATCCTGTTCTCATTTTTCCAGAGTACTGCAGTAGGTAGAGGAAGATAAGAAACTGAGGCAGGGAGGGGTGTACCTGCCACTACAGGAAGGGGACGCACCTATGACTTTAAGATAAAGAGTTTAATTCGCAAATCTGTGAGCTGTTGATGTTGTATATGCATCTGCAACAGTATTATGAGTCAGCTTGGGTCTAACAGAATTTATTAGCTTAAATGCAGTATAGGCAGAACAGCTATGCTGCTTCAGGGCATGATGATACAGTAGAGTCTTTCCCAGTCAATATCTGGATTATTAAACCATGATGGATATGAGCTAGTTCCATGTAAGGTGACTTTGAAGTCACAGTGACCCTGATTCTTGAGGATTCATTAGCCCGGCTGAACAAAAGCTGTGGATATGCTAATAAACACATGCAGAAATGGACTGCCAAGAAAACGGGGCTGATATGTTCCAAAAAGTCAGTTCTGAACTGATGCTAAGATAGAGTTCACCATTCTCAACAGGTACAAGCACATTATACATCCTTTGCACACCCACATGCTATTACCTCCCTCTGCACCTGTGTTACTGCACCTTTCCCCCCTGTATTAGCTACAGTACCTCAGTCTCCGTTTACCATCGAGAAGTAAGATTTGGCTGCTTGTCATCCTATTGCATAAACCTTCATTCACGAAGAAATAATCAGGGAAATAAAATGGCCTCAGAGCACAGAAAAATTAATACATTTTATATATATCTCCTATGTTTTACAGTTAGTTTGGAAAGCCTATTTGCAATTTTAACACAGAATAAACTGCATCAAAACATTCTTTAGCAAAAAAATCTCCAGCCTTTGAACTTTAGCTTTGAACCTGAGCCTAAACCTTTCAACTTTTCAGCATTCTTGAGATGTACTTTATTAAATTAAATACTTTTTTATCTTTTGTTTTTCAAATGCCACAGAAAGTCATGAAACTGGAATTAATTTAAATATTTCATTACCACAAGCAGTATTAAAGTGATTGTGCTGGCTTAAGAAGAATCAAATACGAAGGTACCAAGTGTTGCCAGCAATGAATACAGGAATCAAAGCATAGTGAAAACAGACAATGACTTATCTGTCATAACACTAAGAAATTATAGACCAAATTAAACTTAAGGACAGTTACATCAGGCCACAGTTTCAATGGCCTGTTCACACTGGTTCATACTGACTGAACTTTAACTTGCTGTATGTGAGTACAGTATCATAGTATCATAGTATCATCAGGGTTGGAAGAGACCTCACAGATCATCAAGTCCAACCCTTCACCACAGAGCTCAAGGCTAGACCATGGCACCAAGTGCCACGTCCAATCTTGCCTTGAACAGCCCCAGGGACGGTGACTCCACCACCTCCCTGGGCAGCCCATTCCAGT
>WAAF01009146.1:57351-125046 GCA_013400475.1 Tricholaema leucomelas | reverse complement strand
CACCATTCACCACCACTCTCTGGGCTCGGCCCTCCAGCCAGTTCCTCACCCAGCACAGAGTGTTGCCATCCAAGCCGTGGGCTGACAGCTTAGCCAGCAGTTTGCTGTGGGGGACAGTGTCAAAGGCCTTGCTGAAGTCCAGATAGACCACATCCACAGGCCTCCCCACATCCACCAAGCGGGTCACCTGATCATAGAAGGAGATCAGGTTGGAGAGGCAGGATCTGCCCTTCCTAAACCCATGCTGGCTGGACCTGAGCCCTTTGCCATCCCTCAGGTGAGCTCTTATCACCCCCAAGATAACCTGCTCCATCAGCTTCCCTGGCACTGAGGTCAGGCTGACAGGTCTGTAGTTCCCAGGTTCCTCCATCCGACCCTTCTTGTGGATGGGGATCACGTTGGCCGCTTTCCAGTCTCCTGGGACCTCTCCGGTGAGCCATAAATGCTAATACTGCACAAAACAAATCTAACAACCATTTTTCCTACAGAATATTTGGTTTGTTGTCTTTCAACCGCAAATTTATCTTCAAGTCCCCAAAATCCAGATAAAATTCACATGATAAAAACGATTCAAAAGCAGTCCTTGGATGACAAGAACAAATCTGTTGTCTCTAGTTTGAAAAAGGATTCTAACAGGCAAGTCTATTATTTGCACACATTACAACTACTAAGCTCAAAAACTTGTAAGAGACTTTACTGAAGATTCCATTTTCTGACTTTGCAAGTTGAAAAATTTTCTTCTGCTTCTTGTATGCACATATGGCTCATCACTATAACACACCTATATAATCACTTACTACTGTTAAATTACAAGATCTTCATCAATAACTGGATCTCTGAATTGGATTTTGAACAATCTCTGAATTTGGATTTTGGATTCTGACTGGTTAAAATCTGTTGATGAACAGACCTGGACACTGAAATAAAGTATTAGTATATTGTCAGATGAAAGGGGAAAAAAAAATTGCCCTCTATAATCATTCAGAATTTAAGGAACCACAGAGCTGCAACAAGATCCAACAGGGACCTGCCAAGAAAAGGAAGCTAAAGTTAGAAAGGCCTAGAACAGAGCTTGCTTATTTTCACAAGCTCTTTCTTGAAGTGCTGGTACATGAAGCATGCAATTCTTCCTGGAAACAGTTCACGTGGATAGATTAAACTCTACTGCTGGACTCAAAACACTATTCAGGGTTAGCTTTTGTGCAAAAGCCTCCAGACCAAGTGAAAATGACAACTTACATCTCAGTAATGGATGAACAACACAAGCTACACAAACAAAACTGCTCCTTTGTCCTTCTCATAGTTCAGAGAATTGACAGCTACCAAGAGCACCATTTACACAAACACTAACACATATCACATTAAAAAAAATTATATGTTGCCTCACTGCAATTCTTAAGACCTCTAAACTCTGCTGGAAATTGGGTCCTTCTTCAATAGATTCACCTTTTCTTACATGCAAATGCTTAAGAGGACACCAATTAACTTCCTACTAACACACAAGAAGAATTGCTGCCAGACTCCATCCAACTAGGAGTTGCAAGACTATGAGTCCTTAAGCTCTCAGTCTCAGACTACTGCATTGGAAAGTTCAAGTTGTAGGAAAACTAAACCAGAATCTAGTCTGCTTGGTAAGGTAAGAAACCTTTACCTGCCCTGTAAAAAAGGATCCTCATGAGGAACAGGAAGGGCAAAACAAATCTATGCACAAGTGCCATAAGTGCCATTCAGCATCTATAAAACACAAGTGTGGCAAATGTGGGGTGATGCACGACCCAGAAATTACACACAAACTGATACAGCAGGAGGGCAGAATCTTCTGAGACAGGAAGCTAACCTTGAAATCACCATTATCTCAGCAAAACCTCCAGTTTAGCAGTCTGTACTTGTTACAAGTAACCTAAGAATTAGACCAGTTTTATTACTTTCTTGTTCAGGATACTGGATCATGAATACAGCCAACAAATTGAGGAAACAAAGTAAGTACAGAAACTGAAGGTCCAAGACTTGTTACTATGAAAAGTAATCACAATTTCAGAAAAACAAAGGCTAGTAGGATCCTCTTCCTCTGACATGACATTCTTCTGAGGAACTACTTCTCTTGGGCAAATCTAGCAATCGGGTTTCAAGAGGCAAAGGTTATAGTGAAGAACAGTGCTGAAAGCAAGGGAAAATCAAGTTACTGCAAGGTCACACAAGGATACTATTTTATTCAGGACATGAGCCTGCCTTCCTATGAGCAAACAAACTAGCACCACTATCTCTAAAGCTCTGTTCTACAGCGTTAACATTTCTAAATTCTAAACCTGAAGATTCCCAATTTTCTAAAGTGTCTCTCCCTGTCAGGTTTTGTATCACTGAAGAAAACAACTCTTTGCAGTAGTTGGTACTAGATGGAAGACCCAGAGGTTTCAAAATGTAATTTTAAAAAAAATACCCCCCCCAAAATAGATACAAAAAGATTTGCTATCCACAAAGACTGTTGTGTATCTTGGCATACTTCCTTGACCAGTATTTGTAACTCAGATTGTCATGCCCTGAAGCTGTGAATAGCTTTGACTGTTAGTGAGCACAGCCCCATAATTCATCAGAAGTTTTTACAGTCTGCACTCTGTAGGAGGACATTTCTAAACACAACAGAACTAAGGCAGAAATTTCCCTTGCATTGTAACACACAAAGGGTAAGCAAGGAATAAGAGTATCTTGCACTGAACTCCAGCTCTGTCTCCCCTGCAGCCAGTTTATTCCAATATTATCTGACAAGAGCAGATGACTCAGTCTTCAAACAGGAGAGTGGAAAAAGGAAGACTGGCACAGATCAAAAAGAGAAAAAGAGCAAATTCATACAAATTCCTAAAAGAGAGGTGGTGTGTGTGAGAGGTGCAGCAGGCACAATGGCAAGGTGTTATGCCTAATGTAGTGAGGAGCTGCAGGAGAGCCATCAGTGGGAAGAGATATGGCAATGCACTGTGCCAAACACAGCTGGATTCACAGTGGATCTACCACAGGACACAGCTGAGCCATATATGATTCATAGAGACTCTGTGAAAACATATTTAAGAGAAGACAGTAAATATTTAAAAAATCAAAGCCAAGATAAAATAAAAGGAACGTTTTGCCTAAGCTTGTGTGCTTCTTTCAATATCAGAATCAGTAATTAATAGTTTGCTAACTGACAATGATTTAAATTGATTGAAATTCCTCCCAAATGAGCAAACTCTTCTTTGTGTGATGGAGGAGGGAGTGGATGATGACACAAAAGCAGCGAGGTCCAACTGAATGAGCACCTTCAGTAGACAAGGTTGCGCCCTTAAGAAGAGCTAAGCATTCAGACAGTTCCACACCCACAAACAAAAGAGAACAAACCCAAAATAGGAAATTGTGAGGGGGAAAGCCAGGTAGTCCAGATCATTTCTAGAATGGAACACATATCTCTTAAGTGGTACTTAGATGTTGACCAGGAACACAGATAAGGTATTTAGTTGTGGACAGGAACACAGATAAGGATAGCAGTTTTCATAAGCTCGGAGGTTTTTCCTCTCATTTATTATGATCACCTTTTGCTCACACTTTCTCCAGATAGTTTGCTTGTATTTACGGCAAAAAAAACCCAAGCCCTCAACAAACAATGCCTATGAGCTGTTTAGGAAGGAACTCAGGTAGCAACCACAGCTATTTACAAGATGAGCTCCTACAACTCCTGCAGCCTGCATATTAAACAGTCACAGACAGCCCTGAGAAGAAGTGAACCTCTCTTCTATTTTCTAAGCATCCCATGCTGCTTTATTACCTCAGATTCTAGATTAAACCACAACATATAAAAGTATTTTCTTCTAAAGACAATATCAAAATTCCCATCTGAAAAAAATCCATGCTATGTTTGCTCACACCTTCCCTTTGTAAGGTAATTCTCTAGCCCTAACAGGTTTCCAAATACATTTAAAGGGAAGGAAGCCAATCAAGAAAAGAGTAAGACTAGGAGATTTAAGAGTGCAAGTCCTCTGGTCTCTTTTATCCCAAGCTTGAGCTAAAAATACATCAATCCAAAGGCGAAAGTACCAAAGCTAATGCAAATGAGGCAACAGGAGTACAGTCAGGAACCTGGGTTGAAGAAATGGGGCTTTCCCTGCTCCTTCAGCAGACAGGAGCTGTTAGATCAGCTCAGCCAGTCTTAGTGAGAGGGATTGGGGAGGAGATGCAAAGCAGTGAGACTCACCCACACACTGCACAGATGGTTAAGTGTGTCTAATAACCCTAGATGTTAGCAACCTACATTTCCAGGGCATACTAGTTTCTTTACCAGCTTTCTCCTCAAACAGATAAACTTTATAGAGAAGCCTTATCGCTCTGAAACACAAGAGGAACAGAGGTTCTTGTAAAACTACATCATCAGAGATAAAAGGCTTCTTTCCAAACATGTCAGCCTCACTTGCCTAGTTCTCTGCTGGATACACAGGCTCCAATTTGGCACTACTTTTCAAAAAGAATGACGTGGACAAAGGAGAATGCAGTGATGATGACTTGTACGGGTCTGAAAACATTGATGTGTATAGCACATACACACCGTAATAAACATTTGTGTGGTGCCAACTTGCATTCAAACAGCTACTAGCTTTAACAAAGGGGAAAAAATTACAAATCAACACTACTCAGGCAAAGTAGCATTTCATAAGCCATTTTCACTCTTTATGATGCTATAAACTAAGGCAATGTTTTCATTAGGACTTTCAGTTGTTAATTGCTGCTATTATCACAAGCAATGTTAAAAGGGATAGATATTAAGAAATCTGTAATAACTGGTTCTGTGACAGCAGGTAAATGAATATGCTTCTTTTTTTTGTTTTTTAACCAAACATTAGTTGGTCTTCAGGAAAACCAGAGGAAATCAAGAAGCTTGGCTTTGCTACTGCTGTCTTTACTGGTAACTTTCTGTGGAACGCGGAATATTACCTTAAATTTTTCAGTTCTGTAAACTATTAAAAACAAATCTTTAAGAGCCTTAAGAACTGTTAAGACATCCTGAAAGAATAAAACATTGCTTTTTAGTACTCGACTCAATTATTATGAGGCTTTTTCTGCTAATACTACCTCCCATGAATATTTTAGGCAAAGTAAAAACACGGAACAGTCTTTCTCCAAGCAAGAAACACACCCTCAGTCTTACTTATATATGAAGTGACATTAAAGAACAACCTTCAAGACAAATCTCTGTCATACAATCTAAGCAAACCAAAGACAGATCATACTATTTTAGTATTTTTATTTCCATTGCCATTGTGTGTACTTGCTGGTTGGACTCATATTAGGGAATCAAGTACATACAATCCATTTAGCGTGAGCAGGCTGCCCAGGTGTCCCTGATAAACCTCTTCATTAAAATAAATGACTTGTAGCTGGGAAGTGCCAGGCCAGCAAACACTGTTTCAGAGTGCTCAGACTGCAGTAACACACAGAGCTGTTAAAAATCAGGTCTCTCCTTTCAAAGCCTTTGGCACTTAAACCTCCCAACACTGCTAGGCTACAACCCTCAGAAATGCAACTATCTTGGAGCACTTAGTTAGATACAAAGTAATAGTCTCGACTTTCTATCTTCTAGGTAGTTAAGCAATTGAAGTGTTTTAAAAGCATACATCTTTCACTCTGCTACCCTACAGTGGGGAGAGGGACACTTGGTGCAGCCAAATCCTTAGTTACCTAAAACCCAAGGTTACACAGGTAGAGTTAAGAGAAAACCCAAAGCAGTTTTAAAATTAAATATAAAATTGGATTAATATAATGTATGCTTACTGCAGCTCTTTTAAACTGGAATTTCATCTTAAATTCAGCTGTCTAGACAATAACTTTTCGTTAGTACCTATTAGAACAATATACTGCAAGACAACTGACATGACAGTATTTGACATGGTAGAACTGTAACAGCAGAGAAAATGTAGAAAGTCTAAGAAACAGAATTAATTCATAGGTCTCCTTGGGACCTCTAGGTCTTTGACAGGTTTAAATCAAAATGCTTCTCTTGAGAAGCTAAATGTCTCCAATATTCTACTCTACATGTTATCCAAGACCTTTAAACTGTTTTACAGGACAGCTTCCGAACAACAGATACTTCCATCTGCCTTTGTACTGGGCAGATTTAATTGTTTCTCTAACATTTTCTCCTCTTTTCTCCAAAGATTTTTCTTTTTTAAACTATGAAACAACTCTTATCCTGTCAAACACAGCTATTGTTTGGCAGTGTTTACAACTGGACTAAACTCACTGACTTGCACTTCATAAAGGCAGGCACTTTTACAAGTTCCCATGTGCTAAAGCAATCTAAGTATTTAATTCTCACATGCAGCTGACATACGGATGGCTTCCTGAACCCTATATATTTTGAGCTTTCTTTTCCCTCAAAGTACTTCCATTCTCCTACACAATTACATGTTATGGAGATCTCTCAACTTTTATAAATATATATATACATACACAGTCTCACAGTATCACCAAGGTTGGAAGAGACCTCATAGATCATCAAGTCCAACCCGTTACCACAGAGCTCAAGGCTAGACCATGGCACCAAGTGCCACGTCCAACCTTGCCTTGAACAGCTCCAGGGACGGCGACTCCACCACCTCCCTCGGCAGCCCATTCCAGGAGCCAATAAATCTCTCAGTGAAGAACTTTCTCCTCACCTCAAGCCTAAATTTCCCCTGGTGTAGCTTGAGGCTGTGTCCTCTTGTTCTGGTGCTGGCTGCCTGAGAGAAGAGAGCAACCTCCTCCTGGCTACAATCACCCTTCAGGTAGTAGTAGAGAGCACACACTTCCTCTATTAGTCATAAATATTTGCTTATTCATAGAATAGATTCATAGAATTGGTTGGAAGGGACCTCAAGGATCACCTACTTTCTCAACCTGTCAGGGCAAGAGCACAGTTTAAATGAGGTGGCCCCGCACCCTGATACTAAAGTTAGAATGAAAGTTTCCATGAAGATCTCTGCACTAGAGACTGTGATAGTTTGTCACTGGCCTGGAGGCTTTGTATTATTATCACCACTTAATTTTTCAGCTTAAAACCCACCTAGACAGTAGGAGGTTTGCATTTGATTTCAAGAAACTTAAAATCACCACTGCATATGCAGTACACCAACATAAAAAGCTATGTCCTTTCATGTACAAAGACTGACACAACTTAACAGCAATTGGTACCAACCATTAGGTAGGTGTTTTGTCTTCTAAGCAAGTGATCATGAAATGGTTGGGATAAAAAAATATTTTGCTTTAAGGTATATACTTATTTCCTCTTGTGGTGGTTTGGGTGTCCCCNGGTGAGGTTAGAGAGTAAGATGGAGTTCAGCCAGCAGCCCCAGCAGGCGAAGAGCCAAGAGCAAAGTCCAGAGCGAAGTGCCAAGTGAAGTGACTTTATCTATGTTTTCCTTTCCTTTTTTTACACATCTCAGCAAGACCACGAGCGAAGTAGACATCACCATTGTTTTCATTTCACAGCCTATGATCTAGTCCTTCTCACCACAACAATCTAGCTAGGCTCAAACTAGCACACCTGTATTTTTACTGATTTATGAGCAAATGCGTTTAGTTTTGAATTACAAAAGACAGTATCTGACCTAGAAGGTTTGAATTCTGTACACATGTGGGTATTACAAATATACACACATATATATACACACATTAAAATATGTCCCCATTTAAAAAAAAATCTTACTATTCCTTCTTCCATTTTATTATTTATAGGGTCCATCAGGGTTTGCTAACATACCTTTATTTTTGCATATTTCCATTGTCCACCTCAAAACCATGCTCATCTATAACTCAGTGAATAAAACAGTACATGCAGTAAAGCTGCAAGTCAAATATTTGCAGCTGATTTATGGGAAGATTACCCAAGATCATGGTGTACCTGTCTAACTTAGCAGAAAACTCAGGAGAGTAATGAAGAATAGGAACCTATACATCACAAACCATGAAATCTTTCTCTTGGAAATGGAAATATTTTAGATAATATTTTCACAGAATATAAACTATCCAAAGCAAAAATCACAACACAACCTGAAAAGTCATGGAGTGTAGATTTAGGTTAGATAGAAGGAAGAAAATGTTTACTGTGAGAGTGCTGAGGTACTGGAATAGGTTGCTGAGAGATGCTGTGGACGCTGCTTTCCTGGAAGCATTTCTGGCCAGTTTGGATGAGGGCTCTGAGCAACCTTATCTAGTGGAAGGTGTTCCTTCCCATGGCAGGGAACTTGGAACCAGATGGCCCTTCTGGTCCCTTCCAACCCAAACCATTCTATGATTCTGTCAGTGAAACTTTGTCAATGTCTTACTGCTACTGCAAGACACAGGTTTGTTATTCTAACAGTTCTAGAAGAGCCACGCTGCACAATGATCACTATTTATCACATTGCAGTGACATGTATTTTTAGATTCACCAAACAACAAAACACCACATTTAAGAGTGAAAAAAGGTTGTCTTTGGACCAATGAATTAACAGAAATTGCAGCTCAGCTGTAATTGATCTTTTGTGGAATGCACAAACCAGAACAGAATACATGCTCACATGCAAACAGAAAATATTTGAAAATACAGCTGATGCTTATTATCTTCCCTGTGTTTGCAACCAGTCTGAATTACTGCAAGCACAGTTTGAGGCCTATTTCTGGATTACTGGCAAGAATCGTGATTCGTTAGATGAGTACAGACTGTGTACGAAAGACAGAAACGTTTTGGAAAGCATTTTCATTATTCAGAGCAGAAGTTGGACATAACATGTACATTCTTGCAAAGAGATTAAAGACAATGTTTAAGAAAAGGCTTGAGAGTGTTCTCAAAATAACTTTTCCTAAAAGCACATTTCCAGGTTTTTTGCATACATTTAATTATCATTTTGTTTTGCAAAGAGGGTGAAGGAACACACCTTTCTCATTTGGCTTATTTTACTGGTAAAAGTTCCAGGCATTGCTTACTACTTTAAGAAAACCAAAACAGGGATATCCTTGCTTTCCCCTCCAACCTAGATTTCTTTTTCAAACAAACTTGTTTGGTTTTTTTTTCTCAACTCTTTCTTAGTTTGCTTTCTTAAGCAGAAAAAAAGCTATAATTAAACTAGGAGGTTAGAAAAAAAAATGTTGCTATGTGATAAAACCTCAGCTACACACCCACACTACAGCACAGAGAGACAGTGGCGTGTGAGGCAGGGATGAGCCCAAATAATATCCTGCTTAGCTGTTACCAGGAC
The DNA here is from genome assembly GCA_013400475.1 of Tricholaema leucomelas. NCBI lineage: Eukaryota > Metazoa > Chordata > Aves > Piciformes > Lybiidae > Tricholaema lacrymosa > Tricholaema leucomelas. The sequence continues at coordinate 115,816 of WAAF01009146.1, read as the reverse complement.
AATCGCTGGAGAACATCTACCCATCAAAAAAAGTATGAAGATGCCTTTGTAGAATCACAGAATGGTTGAGATTGGAAGGGATGGCTGGAAGCTATCTGGTCCAAATGCCCTGCTCAGGCAGGGCCACTTAGAGCCCAGGACCGCATCCAGGTGGTTTCTAAACATTTCCAATGATAAGAGCCAACAACCACTTTGGGTAACGTGTGTGTGGTGGGTTAGGAACTTCCTCCCTCGCTATTGAAATTCACCAGACCAATTCAGACAGCTTTGAAGTAAGATGAAATTATATTTACAGCAAAGCAAAATTTACAAGCATATATACACAAGTTATTTTAAAGTATTTACAATTATATATACATTAGAAATGATAGAGAAATCCAAATTCCCTCCTGGACAAAGAAAGTGTCCAGAAGGAGCTCAAAGCTTCTCCTCTCTCTCACTTCATTCCCAGACAAAAATCAAATCAACCAGCAAAGGTTACTTGCTAGCTGGTTATCCAAGGTTAGTAGAAGATACTAGAGTGGAGTAAAGGCAAAATGAAGGGAGAAGCAATCCCAGTGCAAAGAGAGACTGTAATGGAGGGGTAATGAATAAGATACTAGAGTGGAGTAAAGGCAAAATGAAGGGAGAAGCAATCCCAGTGCAAAGAGAGACTGTAATGGAGGGGTAATGAATTGATTGTGAAATGGTATTTTTCAAAATTAATATTATTATTTTTGGTATTTAGGAGTCTTGCCCTCCTGACCACTAATTTTAATAATAATTGGTTCTTTTGCAACGGCCATGGAAATGTTATACAAATAATAACATAGGATTATTTAAGAAATAACTAGCAAAAATATAAACATTGCCTCAATTGAAATGGAAGAGGAGGTTCCTGAGGTCAGTATACCACTTGCGATTAATTATACTGCTTGTCCACTAGATGGACTCAATGAGCTCCTTTCTGCTTATGTCAGAAGGCAACTGGTGAATTACACGAGGCTTCAAGTATTTACTCACAAATATCATCTCCTGACTCGTGGAGAGTCAGCTTCAGAGCACCCAAATTCTTTCAGGGAATTCTGTCAGTGTCATGTCCACCGCTGAGACTTCTGATTCTTCCCAGGCTTCAGAGGATGCTTGGGAAAGGAGGCAGACGATCTCTGACCTCATCCTGGCTCCTCTGGATGATAAGTGTACCTCCAGGACTTCCTGTCTTGGCAGGAGACTTTCAGGTGTAGGCAGGATGTCTGGTGACGTGCAGTCTTAGCATGATGTCATGCTGGCTATGCAGGCCTATTGTGTGGAGGTGTTTAAAGCCTGTTCCTGGTAAACTCGAGGCAGGCAGTTTCCAGGCAGTTCAGGATGCAATAAGACAGTGAGACAGAACACTGCCAAAAGCAGAGAGCAATGGCAGAAGGTAGTAGCAAGCAGCAAGCAAGCACGAATACAATGACAGAGCATGTGTTACCTGCTCATCTCTTTTTATCAATGTAGCCCAAGACTAATGGGCCTTTGGACACAGACAGCCAATCAGAATAGCAGTTAGAGAAGCCTGACCATATTAGGTGAAGCCATAGGCTTGCTTTACCAAATTTGGGAAAAACACAGGCCTTGCATGAGGCAGGCACAATCCAAGTGTATGTACCTTGTTTATCTCAGGATGCAAACAGGAGGAAAACAAGTCCAGGCAAGCCAGAGTCCTCAGACTCAGTGGCTTCAGGTGCTTTATCCTCTTTTCTGCGGTTGCTTCTCCCCAGAAAAGAAGGAGGGAGTGCAAAAAAAAACATATTCGGACAAGCCAGTACATGTTCGGGCCTGTTTTGGCCCTAATTAGGCCTACCACGACAGGGACAAATTATTTACATTTTGGCTTTTTATCCCTTTCAGCAAATCAGTGAATGATATAGACTTCATCATTATTATTCTTTTACAACCAATGATCTAATTTCTCTCTTTAGAATATTCCAATTAGCCTCAAATCAGCACAATATGCCAGGATTCAGTCACAGTCATGAGTGTTTCCTCATGCTCATATGGAGTTCCCTGTGCTTCAGTTTCTGCCTACTGCCTCTTGTCCTCTCACTAAGCACCACTAAAAAAGCCTGGCTCTATTTTTTCTGCACCCTCCATTCATGTACTTGTACACATTGATAAGATTCTTCTGGCTGAGCAGTCCCAACTTCCTCAGCTGTTCCTCACAGAAGAGATGCTCCAGCCCCTTCATTATCTCATTGGCAGCCCTTTGCTGGACTCCTTCTAGTAGCTGCAGGTCTCTCTTGCACTGAGAAGTGCAGAACTTCAAGTATAACTCCAACAGGGCTGAAGAGGAGTAGGCACAGAACCGACACCTGGGGTACAATGCTAGTTTCTAGCCTCCACCTAAACCTTGTGCCACTAATGAGTATCCCCTAGACCAGGCTGTTCACCATCTGCTCAAACAACCCATACTCCTACACCTTTTCTATGAGAGTCTTATGTGAGATAGACTTTAAGAAGGTCTTTGACACTAAGTAGACAAAATCCTCTGTTTGTTTCATCTACCAGGCCAGGTACTTCATCCTTCTCAAGATGGCCAACCATGACCTTCCCTTAGCAAATCCATGTAAACTACTCCTAATGACCTTCTTGTCCTTCCTATGACTGGAAATGGTTTCTGGAATTAATCACTCCATCACTTTCCCAAAGACAGAGTGAAGTGGTGACAGAGTGACTTTGTAGCTCCCTAGGTCCTCCTTCCTGCCCTCCTGAAGACAGGAGTGTGGTGGAAGGTCCAAATTGTACCTAAAATACATATCCAAGACATGTCTCTGCATATCCTAAACAAGTACCTCCCTACCCACTTTGCCTCCCCTCTCTCCTTCTTCTCAGGATGGGAGAAACAAGAAGAGCAGACAAAAGCCTTGGTGCCTTTCAGTCTGCTAAAGGGACACCATATTTGGTCTTGTTTTGCATCCTGCTTTGTTTTTGGTAAGCACAAGTCACGGATGCTGAACATGTGCATCTCCCTTTTTTGGTGAAACAATCTAGGATTGGTTCTAGGGGTGGCTTTTTATCTGTTGCTATTGGTCAAAGACATTTGCCAAAACGCTTAAAAACCTAGCCAGCTTGTTTTGTTTGCTGCTGCTGGCTTTGGTTTTGCTTGCTACCTGTCCTGTGTCTCCCACGAACAGAAGATGCTGATTCTGCCCATCTCCCAAACGGAGCCAAGAGTCTGAAACTGCTTGCCCTGCTCTGGGAATTATCTATGCACCTGAGCTCAGCTGAGCCTGAGTCAGTTTGACTCTGTCCAAGTCTAAGTAATGACTTAGTAATGGCCTAGCAACGGGTTGCGACATTGAGACCTGCCGCTCCAGCCAAGGGCTGACTCCTCTGCTATGCAACACCTGATCAGAGTGTTCCAACCCATAAACCTGGACCCTGCTTTGCCCAGGCAGCTGACTATTCTGATAACTTCCTGTGAGCCATGGGGGACCTGCCTCATGTCCGTAGATCTTCTCGGACAACTAAGCAAGCAGCAACCCCCTCCCACACACACCATTATCACGTGGAAAGGCCACCATGTGGCCAGGAGTATATTCTCCTTGTTTATGCACCTACATATAATTTTGGATTGCCAATACTGAAACTCTAGGCAGTGAGTAAATGAACTCTCTTCTCTAAAGTTTGTGAAGGCTTACGTTTAACATTTAACCTTTAAGCGGCAGTTTGTGCTGCAAAACACTCTTCAATAGTTTGATTTTCTAAAAGCTTTTCTAGAATTGTTTAAATCAATCTGACTGCATATATGTGTTCTGCAAAGATAGTTTTGCCAACTGCAAAATTCATTTGAATAGGTCTTACTTTCTTGTTGCACATAGGTGGATGTGCAATGTGAAGTGAGAGGAAAGATTGCAATAATAATACTTCAGAAGCACTTTCCAATCAATTTTGACTGCTTTTAAAAAAATCCAGGTCAACTGCAGATTCAGTTATAGAACAATAACAGTTAAATTTTATATTATCTACTGTATGAATTACATTTAGTGCTAATTACATAATTATTTCATTATTGTATCTGTTCCAAGAATTCCAAGATACAGCAAATTTTAAATTAATACCCTAATACCTTATTTTTAGAATGCATAATTATTCAAATGACAGGCAAATGCACTTCGGATAATTGCATTTTGAAACCCATAAAGGCTACCATTTACATTTATGAATTTTGGAGAAGCATTGACTAATCTTGCTGCTCAGCTGCATGATATCATCCTCAAAAGCAGCTTCACAATAACATTATGTAAAGATCTACCTAATCTGTCAGTCTTTAGCTAGCCCACAGTGGCTTCAGTTACCAAATACAGCAGTCATTTTTACAATTCTGGCACCACAGTAAAACCAAGAACAGATGAACAAAGTTATCAGAGCAACATGTAGCCAGGTAGTGAAGGTTAAAATATGAGGGAGAAGTAGTGTGCTCCTGTAAAGTCTCTTCAACATTGAAGGTAATCCAGTAAAAAAAGATATATCTTAAAGGCAAGCGGTTGAAGTTGTACAACAAAGTTGTAGTAATTTTGGAGGTTGATTAGGAAGAATAAAGAACCAATGGGTTGCAGTGCATAAAAACTTAATAATTTTCCTTCTATTTAAGCAACAGTTCATTAAGAAAAAAAAAAAAAGTAAATACTCATGGTCTCTAGAGTGGGTGTAATAAATTTACAAGCTATGCCTTGCCTTCTGAAGACAGAAAAGGGAGAACACTAAGTCTACACTGCTGTGAATATGCTTGCATCCTATTTCAAGAAATGCTATGTTCTTGAAATGAAATAATACCACAGAGCTGACCTTTATTACTCTTTGCTTATGATCTGGATGAAAGGCCATATCTCTGTAGAGCATGTCTTATTTGCTTCCCTTGACTAATCAACTTGTATATGAGACTCCAAAGGAAGTAAAAACATTGAACATTTGACCGAGATATTTAATATCCAAACCCTTGCCTAACGCTAGAGCACCAAAAAAAGCCCCTAATATATAATGCCATCTGTATTTCACATTTTTAATTTATTATGTGAAGTGTTGCCTAAGATGGAATACTGTGTTTCCAATCAAGATAACATCTGCACCATTTCTAATGTCAACTGACTTTCAGTAGAAAGAAATGAGTCCTGAAAAAGAAATTCTTGCTGTATTTTCATGTGTTCCAGTGATTTATTGCACCTATTATATGGCTAACATGCTTCAACACATAGAAATATTTTCCAGGGAAAAAGGAGTTTGATTCTACCTTTTATGTTTCTGCACAGAGGTATTTAATTCTAATGACACTTTGTTTATGAATGTTGTAGCAGAACTACAGAACAGTTAAGATGCTTATAAAATTTATACTTAGAATTAGTTGAACTGAATTTATAACCAAACCAGCCCATGGTTTCTCCAGAAAAACATAAAACACAAATCCTTCATTAAGTTAAAACAATCAAACACCTCAGAAAGGCTTAGGTAATATTTCCCGTACCAAAACAGGACCAGTTCTACCCATGTGTGGAAGAAGTAGAACTAAGCTAGGGACTACACATTCCCCAGAAAAGTAGCCTCTTGAAATCACAAACATCAAAAATGATTTTAAGCATTCAGTCTTCAAGTCCTGTTGTTGATAGGAACAATACCTTTTGTTTCCCTTCCTAATAAAGCATTCTTGTTACACTTGATTTTGCACTACCATATCTAGGTATCTTTGCAAAAAAATAACTGCTGACCAATCACAGCTTTCCAATATCAAATGGTAATGACACTGTTCTGTATCTTACTCAGAATTAAACAAAATCTTTCAAATGAACTGCACTGGTGAAATTATTTAATGCATGTTATAATTTAGGACTAGGACTCTAATTGAAAATAAAATTCTCCAGAGAATTTGAAAGAGTCCAGGAGGATGGACTCCACTCTTTCAAAGGGGCTGAACAGAACATAAGAGATATATTTATACCATTCCACTGGTCTAAAAATTCTATATAGTTTGGAGTTCAGAGTGTTCTTTCTTTTTTTCTCCTGTTTTCCTTCTGTACTCCTCTGAACTTTGCTTTACTCCTCTGCGCTGATCATTGTTTGGGTTACTGGTAAGAAGAGAGAGAGAATACTGTGTTAGCTGGCACCGTGCCCTGGGCTTTGTGTCCAGGCTATTGTCTAGTTGTATATATGTATACGTATTTGTATATGTTTATTACCTTTTATATTTAGTCTACTTCTGTAAATAGTAATTTCATTTTACTTCCAAATTCTGAGTAAGTGTGGTAATTACTTTTTATTAGGGGGTATATCCCAAATTCTAAGTGGTGTAAAGCCACACAATAAGTCAACCTGTGGGTACTTTGTAGAAAAGCAACAAAAAGATGTGACCGTTCACATTTTCCTACAATTAAGTAACTGTAGAATCCTTCCAAAGGATGACTTAGAGCAATGACAGGTTTGATAGAATTGTCATGCCTCTCTTAGTGCTAGAAGTAGTCCAAGACCAATATTCAAAACACTTCTTTCTTGGTTACAATTTTGCTCTGTCACAGTCAAAACATTTTGCTGAGTCTGTCTTCATAGTTCACTGCCAGCAGAACCAGTACAGATGCATGTATCAACCCAATAAATACGGTCTGGTTTATTGGAAGGTTGTGGAAGTAATGGAAATCACTTCCTTTGTAAAGGACATTTCTATCAAAATGAATTACAGATAACTGAATCTAATATACGATGCATTAAATCTTGGAAGAGAATTTCAGAGACATGCACTGTGAGAACAGGGCACTGCCCTTTAAATTGCATTTAAAAATACTCAGTATGCTGCAAGAGGGCACACTGACATTAAGAAATGGCAGACGGATAAGTTATAGTAACTTTTATTAAGTAGCAAGGGACCCATCACCATTCCCTTCCTAGGAAATAGTGTTTTCACTTATAGACATTTGATGTTAGAACAGTTAACTGAAAGCAACACATGCAGGGCACAGAGAAAAACAGAAGAAAAAAAAAGCTCATGGGATATGAATAGAACAGTAGAAGGAACTGACAAGAAGTAATTATGATTTGAGCTTAACTAACATTCTTTTTACACTTTTCCATATCAAAAGTTCTGAGTTTAGCAACTAAGAGCTGTATTTGAAAATAAGTTGATTTGCACTGATATTTTAATTAGACCTCAAAGAGTAAACCAGCTTCTCAGAGCATCAAGTACTCTTCCACACAAATCCTCTAAACTGAACTATTCAAAATACAATCTTTCATACCTAAAATTATCTGAGGTAGACATTTTCTTATGGATGTATATTTTTTCTCTACGTCAGCAATGTGAAAGCATAGTGGACTGTAGTAGAAGCTCTCATCATGTAAAAAAGCCAGCATTAATCCAGTAGATCATGCAGTCACTTAAACAGTGTCAAGGTGTCAGTAAACTTCATTTGTATGGATGATCGATGACATAAGTCATGCAAGATCATGAATAGTAACACTTAAATCCAATAGACTTTACCCTAAATTAGATTTGTTAGCTCTCAGGCATCATTATATAGCATTATGTTTTTATTATTATTATCAAACTACTCCAGAGGTGCACAACAACGCAAAAATCCTTTGAAATGTCTATACACACTACATGTATTGAGCAACTTTATGGAAAGAATGTTATAATAAAGTTTGACTTGCAAGCTAGTGGCTGCAAATTAAGACAAATAAAACCTTTAAAAAAAAAAAAAAAACACCAAACAAAAAAAGCCCCTGGAACCTGGATAGAGGTGCACAAAGCAAAACAAACCAACCAAAATCAAAGCAAACCTCCCCAAACAAATAATCCAAACAAAAAAAATCCCAAGAAAGCCCCAAAAGGCAGAGGGATTAAATAAGAAGTAGACAAAAAAGGAAGAATTTGTGAAGAACAGGCTCAGATTCTTTACCTAGAGCTAAGAACTTGCTCCAAGCTCACTTGTACATCTTATGTGTCTTAATATTATCAATAACACATTTTCATGCATATCAATCCAAAAGCTGAACAAAATCTCAAACCAAACCGACCAACCAACAGCCAAACCAATCCACAACCAAAACCACAAACCAAAATGAGAAAAGTACTAAACCCAGAAAGTGTTTCTTATCTGTTAACTCAGTGACCTGCTAGCTTGAATTGTATCAACATGGTACAAGCAGAATCAAAAACCTGTACTTCTTAGTATACTCCCAAGTCTTTTTTTAAGACCCAGGCTCAAATGTAAATCTTCAATAACTATTCTTCATTTTTTTCAGTCAATCTATTATTATTTCTCCTTCCCTCCTTCTAAGTCCCTACTATTTAGTGTACTTTTTCTCCCTTTTCACAATTATTTCATGGATGAAAATGGCTGAATTCTACTGTCATGGAGCAAGGAAAGCAATATCCCGCCAAAGGCAAAAATGTGTCCTAGCAGCAGTAGTTAAGATGAAGTTCAGAAAAATACTAGAGTATGGATAGAATTAAGGGAGAGTTAAATAACTTGTAAAAATAACTTTATAAAACAAATTAGCCATTAAGGCTAAAGATACTCTTTGTTTTAACTATCAACAAATGTAACTGACTCTCTTTTGCTGCTGAAAAAACCCATTACTGTACAAAAGAACACGAACTCCAGTACAAATATACTAGACAGGGAAAATACAGTGTCTGTCATTCAGTTACCATCTTCTGTTTCATAAAGATGCACTTCATACACACACAAGTTGCACATTCAACTTACAAAAGACATTTTGTTTTGCTCTAAAATGGGAAATTGTAATTGCTACAGACTTTTGTTTACACTTTAGCAGTTCTGCAGCACTGTTTAAAAATTCTAATTATGTGAAAAGTTTATACAGTTATATTTTATAAAATTTGGCATACTTTCATTTCCACTTTTCATCCATTTTATAGAAAATTACTTGCTAAATCTAGACTATAATACCAAAATCGATGTGTTCCTACTTTGCTTCCTCGGTATGCTTTTTTGTTTCAGAATTATTTTAACAAAATCATATTCTTAAACAAAGTTTCCAAACACAAACAGAAATGGCCTGAAGTTAGTACAGATGTACTCTTCTTTCCACCATTTATTATCACAACTGAATAATCATAATAATCAAAGATCAGAAAAGCACAAAGGTAAAGTTGAAATACAAGATCTTGCTTTAAAACTTCTACAAAATATAAAAACAGAATGTAAAAACAGAAAAAGTTAGCAACAACAATGAAAAAATCTGCCTGCTTAAAGTCTGCTTAATTATTTGTTCTTACCTTCTGTGCTTAATCCAGGACTTGAAGTGAATTTTGCTACATCGACAATCTTTACAGCGAACTGTTGCCCTGTTTCCCTGTTGATACATCTCCGCACAACACTGAAGGGACCCCTGAAATAGACACACAGAGGAAACAGCAATAAATAATCCATTCCCTTTTAAGCTACAATTGAGCTGCAAGTTGAGAGATGGGTCCATTATTTCTAAACAAAGTTTAGATGCCAAGATTCAAGCGCAGCATTTAGACAGAATTTAATACCTCTCATCCTTGCTCTTCATTAAATATAAAATGGATAATTTTAACTATGGACTAGTGTAAGAACATCAAAAAAGCTTTGTATTTTCCCAAACTAAAGACAAATTCTCTTACCCTATCCCTTAAGAAATTCTATACTTTCAGAAACCTTATGATTAATATACTGATATTATTATTACACTTCAAGTTGATGTTATTTTGATGTATAATCTGGTTAGATGGGGGAAAATAAGAGGTGAGAAACACATTCTCCCTTTCAGTTCCAAGCCAGAGTCTGGAAACTACTATTTGAAACAACTATTTGAAAGAATATTCTTTCAAAATAGTAAGAGTAGCAGAATAGTTGTGCCATTCTGTTTGGTTTTATTTGTTTTGCACAAACTAGGCTTATTTTGTGCTTGGCATCACTAGATTCAAAGGACCTCCACTACAAGACTTCAAAATTCCACAAAAGCTGTCATGCACTACACCCAACTAATCAAAAGTTTGTTATTTTTTAAAATTGAAATTACATTTACCAAAACACAACCTAGAACAACGGCAAACCTTTTGAAAATCGTCATCCAAATGTGTTTCTTGAAGCTGATGATTTAAGTTCTTGGTGCCTTGACTTAAATTATGGAATCTTGCACTCAATATTAGCAAATGAAACAGTCTGACAATTACAGTAGGTCAAGCTTCCAAGCATAAAAAAAAAAATCATGGTTATGAAAACAGAATAGGATTGTTTTCAGACTGCAATACTTGTGGCAAATCAATCCTTTTTTGCCATTACTTATTTAATAACAGTTCCAAGGAAATCCATTCTGAAGTCTTCTCAACACAATATAAAGTAGAATTCTGTGTCTGGCTCTTTGTATTCCTTTACATTCCCACACAAGGAAAATATTTATTATCACAACCACATACATATGAACCATGGTTATGCATTTAAACTGAAATAACTATAGAATCATAGAATCATAGAATGGTTTAGGTTGGAAGGGACCTCAAGGATCATCCAGCTCCAACCCCCTGCCATAGGCAGGGACACCTCCCACTAGAGCAGGCTGCTCAAGGCCTCATCCAGCCTGGCGTTAAACACCTCCAGGGAGGAAGCATCCACAACCTCCCTGGGCAACCTGTTCCAGTGTCTTACCACCCTCACTGTAAAGAACTTCCTCCTAACATCCAGTCTAAATCTCCCCTCTTCCAGCTTAAACCCATTCCCCCTCGTCCTAACATTACTAGACCTTGTCAATAGTCCCTCCCCAGCTTTCCTGTAGGCTCCCTTCAGATACTGGAAAGCCACTATAAGGTCTCCTCGAAGCCTTCTCCTCTCCAGGCTGAAGAGCCCCAACTCTCTCAGCCTGTCCTCATAGCAGAGGTGCTGCAGCCCTCTGATCATCTTCGTGGCTCTCCTCTGGACCCGCTCCAGCAGTTCCATATCCTTCTTGTATTGGGGGCTCCAGAACTGCACACAGTACTCCAGGTGGGGTCTGACGAGAGCAGAGTAAAGGGGGAGAATCACCTCCCTTGCCCTGCTGGCCCCACTTCTCTTGATGCAGCCCAGCACACGGTTGGCTGTCTGGGCTGCATGTGCACACTGCCAGCTCATGTTGAGCTTCTCGTCGACCCAGACCCCCAGAAAAAAACACGTAATTTTTTTCTCCTTTCCTTGCTCCAAGCATACAGTGAAATCTCCCCACGCTGATGGCTATTTTACTCCTCTAAATTCACATCCCACTATTAGTCAGTATCTGGTCTTTTGCCAACAGGTACCACAGATATTTTTTAAAAGACATTTGATTAAGGCTCTAACGCATCTCTAAATGCAAAAGGCTCAAAGGCTCAAGTGACTTCATGTGGCATCAAAAAGACTATAGCTACTGACTTGAAATCCTCCCATTATGTTTCAAAAATAACCTTTTAATAAAAACTCCAATTTTATATACATGTCACCTTCTTAACCTTTCTTACTTCTGCTTTTTTCATCATTTTACTCTTTTATCATCTGCCAAAGTAGAACTGCTTTAAAATAGTATAAACATATTTAAATTACAGTAATTTAAAAACATTTCAAAATCTAAATAACAGCTTTGGAATACAATTTGCTACACTAATTTCCCTTCATAATTGCCATAGATTACTAGAAACTAAATGAATTTCATTCAGATTTTCCTTCTTGTCATTCTCATTGTTTTTTTCCCCACACAAAGCTTTTCTGAGGACCATCAGATAAACTTTAACATAATCTGATACAGAATAGTACATCACTTGAATGTAGAGACAGGATCATATCCTTACTTGTAGCCAGACCTCTGACTGCCTTCACTCGGAAACTCTGTGAATACAAATATTTCTTCCTGTTGACCAAACTACTTCTAAGTTTCTTGGTTTCCTCAATTCTGGGCTAGAGACAAGGGGAGATAGCTGGAGGAATCAGAACTTAACAAGGAGCATACAAACTACAGCTTCAAGAGGGACTGGACTTGCAATCACTCCTACCTTTGCTCTTTTAACCATGGTTATTTTTCATGAGGTATTCATGTTTTGGAGCCCTGACTTCAGCAATTTGCTTCATGATTATTAAGTCTGGGACAAACACCACATTGAAGTATTTTATTCAGTTCTGTAACTAGAGACATCTGTACAGTCTCAGCCTTCATGGCCATACTGAAACTTAGCCATGGTTTTAATAGAGCCTTCACCGTATCACAGTATCACCAAGGTTGGAAGAGACCTCACAGATCATCAAGTCCAACCTTTCACCACAGAGCTCAAGGCTAGACCATGGCACCAAGTGCCACGTCCAATCCTGCCTTGAACAGCTCCAGGGACGGCGACTCCACCACCTCCCTGGGCAGCCCATTCCAGTAGCCAATGACTCTCTCAGTGAAGAACTTTCTCCTCACCTCAAGCCTACATTTCCCCTGGCGTAGCCTGAGGCTGTGTCCTCTTGTTCTGGTGCTGGCTGCCTGAGAGAAGAGAGCAACCCCCTCCTGGCTACAACCCCCCCTCAGGTAGTTGTAGACAGCAATAAGGTCTCCCCTGAGCCTCCTCTTCTCCAGGCCAAACAATCCCAGCTCCCTCAGCCTCTCCTCGTAGGGCTGTGCTCAAGGCCTCTCACCAGCCTCATCACCCTTCTCTGGACACGTTCAAGCATCTCAATGTCCCTCTTAAACTGGGGTGCCCAGAACTGGACACAGTAGTCCAGGTGTGGCCTAACCAGTGCAGAGTACAGGGGCAGAATGACCTCCCTGTTCCTGCTGGCCACACCATTCCTGATGCAGGCCAGGATGCCATTGGCTCTCTTGGCCACCTGGGCACACTGCTGGCTCATGTTCAGGTGGGTATAAATCAGCACCCCCAGATCCCTTTCTGTTTGGCTGCTCTCCAGCCACTCCGACCCCAGCCTGTATCTCTGCATGGGGTTGTTGTGGCCAAAGTGCAGCCCCTGGCACTTGGACTTACTGAACGCCATCTCTAGCCTTCTCTAGTGAGAGCAAGAAACACCAAAGATTCTTAAAGAACTTGAAGGTGCTGTATTGCCAAGATTAATTATACCTGCAATTAATCACTATAGTACCTCATTTGCATATGGAACTGCATCTTAAAACAGAGACTAATCCTCTCTGTGAAGTAGCACATGGGATTAGAGAGCATCCACATTTAAAAAGCCATCACTGCCAGTGACGGGCAGACTATTTTTCTATTATTCTCAAAGTAAGATTAAAAATACTGCATGATTTCATCTGTGGCACAGAAGAACATTCAGGTTTAGAATCTGATACTTCTTTAGAAAAGATTCTTTAGATATCCCAATAAGTCTCAAAGCTGAGCTCCCCAGCAGCAGCATTTCTATCACAATTGTGCTTCATTCAACAGTTCACATCTTTGAAACCAACTTTGTGCTTCAACTCAGCTTTAGGACAAAACACACAAAGAGTAAAGCACAAGAGAGCAGCTCCCTGGATGCCAGCCCAGTATTTATACAAGCTTTATACTACTAATCCAAACAGAAAAAAGAACATACAGAGTACTGAAACTGCTCATAGAATCAAGCAGGTTGGAAGAGACCTCCAAGATCATCCAGTCTAACCTAGCACCCAGCCCTATCCAATCAACCAGACCATGGCACTAAGTGCCCCAGCCAGTCTTTTCTTGAACACCTCCAGGGACGGTGACTCCACCACCTCCCTTGGCAGCCCATTCCAATGCCAATCACTCTTTCTGGGAAGAACTTGACCCTAACATCCAGCCTATACCTTCTCTGGCACAACTTGAGACTGTGTCCCCTTGATCTGTTGCTGGTTGTCTGGGAAAAGAGACCAACCCCCACCTGGCTACAGCCTCCCTTCAGGTAGTTGTAGACAGCAATGAGGTCTGCCCTGAGCCTCCTCTTCTCCAGGCTAAACAACCCCAGCTCCCTCAGCCTCTCCTCACAGGGCTGCATCTAGGCCCCTCACCAGATTCGTCACCCTTCTCTGGACATGTCCCAGCTCCTTAACATCACTCTTGAACTCAGGAGCCCAGAAATGGACACAGTACTCAACATGTGGCCTGACCAGTGCTGAGTACAGGGGGAGAATAACCTCCCTTGTCCTACTGGCCACACTGTTCCCCATACAGGCCAGGATGCCATTGGCTCTCTTGGCCACCTGGGCACACTGCTGGCTCATCTTCAGCCTACTATCCACCAGTACCCCCATGTCCCTTTCTGCCTGGCTGCTCTCCAGGCACTCTGTCCCCAGCCTGTAGTGCTGCTTGAGGTTGTTGTGGCCAAAGTGCAGAACCCTGCACTTGGCCTTGTTAAATCTTATCCCATTGGCCCCTGCCCACCCATCCAGCCTGTCAAGGTCTCTCTGCAAGGTTCTCCTACCCTCCAACAGATTGCCATCTGCTCCTAGATTGGTGTCATCTGCAAACGTACTGATGATGGAATCAATCCCCTGGTCCAGATCATCAATAACGATATAGTAAAGATATTCAACAGAACTAGGCCCAGCACTGATCCTTGGGGAACACCACTAGTGACTGGCTGACAACTGGATTCACATGCCCTGAGGTAGAAAAAAAAAACAACTCATGAATCTTCCCCTTTCCTTCATGACTGTTTTTATGAGACATGATCACTTAAACACATTTGAAAGTACTGAGTTACACTGCTTCCACAATAATTCAACTCAACATAGATTTTATTATGATTTTGTAATCAAAGAGCTGGAAAAAAACTGCCAAGGCAATCTGGGAGGGTTTGAAACATGTCATTTAAAAAGAGTAAAGCTGAAGTTGAAAAAAATATTTTGAAATGGCAAAATTTAAAAAAAAATAGCATGGGAAGAATTTAAAAAATATTATTTGAGTGATAAAACTTTACTTACAAGAACCTACAATTATAGCTTAAAAATGCCGAACTATAGCCTATTTTAAAGGGTTTAGAATGTTTTTATACATAGGAATAAAAACTTCAGGGAAAATGACCCCATGGTAACTTCAAAACTTATTCAAAACAGAAATACCTGATGGGAGATGAGGGTGGGGAAATGCACTGTCATATCAATGCAGTAAATACAGGAGCTAATAAAGACATCCAGAGTGATCATCATCACTCAGTTTTCCTACTGTAGAGCAACTCCTGCCAGCAGCAGTGGCTGCTACTGTGGACCAGAAACCCAGTCATGGTCCTCCTTTCCAACCTACTGCCCTTCTGGCAGTGTTCTCCTCATCACAGGGTTATCAGAACAAAATTTTTCAGTCCTCCTGCAAGTCTTACCTGACACAGAATGCAAAGAAATGAAAATGAAAATTGAAAAGACCACCACAAAATTATATTCAGCACCAAAACATTGGTGGAGCTACTCCAAGGTAAGATAGAGCAGACAAGAGGAGCTTCCAGTCTTCCCTCTGTCCTGCCACTTAACCACTACATTGCTTCCTCAGGAAACAACAGTAGGAGCAACCACTCCAATGTGCAAAGGAAACACTCCTCCCATCTCCTATCTGCAAGGGGCATAAGTTATTCTTAACTCATCTCTGACATCTATCAACAACATTGCCTTATTTTTCTTATCACATAAAAAAGCAAGAATTAATTTATCAGCCATTCTACATTTTAATATATGAGGTATCTATCTACCAAATGTCTCAGGCATACATATGCTATAAACAGATGCTAATGTGTAAAAATATGTTTAATGTCTCTCTAGTTTGTAAACAACTCTTATTTTATATTAACTGCCTGGGATATTGAGGGGATGGGAAAGGAAAAACATTCTGATGCTCACTAGATTCTCTATTCTATTACCATGAAATAAAAATTTCAGTACTAGTCACAGTCAACATTCTTCACATGCAAGCTAGTCAGAAAATATTTTGCTGTTCACATATACAACACCACCCTTCATTTACAGAATTCCATAATGATATGTTAATGCTGACCTTATCCTTGTAAATACTCTCATTTTAGTCACAGACTCATAGAATACTTTAGGCTGGAGAGTATCTCTGAAAGAACATGCTTAATAAATTTTGTCAGAGCATGTACTTGTTGCTATCAAAAAAGGAAACCACTGTGTTACTTTAATAAACTTTAATAAACTTTAATAAACTTTAATAAATAAACCTAGAAAGTTTAATAAATAAAACAACAAATAAACAAAATAAAATCCACACACAAAACCAACCAACCAAATGAACAAAACCACCAAAAAAACCTCCCACTCCCACAGAAACTACCTGACTCTTTGAAAAGAAGCATTTACAAATAATTGTTCATGTCAGCATACAGACAAGTAAATTCTGCTCTCAGTAATTATTATAGACACAGGTTTCATGGTCTTAAAAGTGCTGATCTGAAAGATGCATTCTCGGTAAATATAGTAGATATGTAATGTGTTAAGATCTAGAAGCTTTTGTGAACAAGCTTAGACACCAGCTGCTGGGTGACATTCTGTGACTGATAATGTGCTCCATTTTCAGACTGATGGAGGAAGGAATAAAAACCTATTTCTAAAGCATGTATGAACTAAGCATACACAGCTTAAATTATGAGACGTTTGCTTAACTGACAATGGTGCTGGTTTTTAAATGTTTATGAGATAGGAGAATGCAAATCAGTTTGTTAGGCTTAGATGAAACCTCCTGCCTCCCCATTAAAGAACTAAAAAACCACTGATGACAAACATGACTCTCCTCTCTCTGGTTCATCTTAAGGTAGGTGAGAATCTCACACAAGCAGTGATTTCAGTCAGGTAGAGACTGGTAATCAAAGTAAAAAACCTGATTCTTGAAGAGGAGAGGTGGGGAAATAAGAAGAGCTTTGTTCCCTGATAAATTCCATAAGAAACATTGCAATAATAACACAGAATCAAAATCCCCAAAACTTTATTTTTGAATTCTAACATTCTGTAACACTTCACAGAAAATTCAATACTGCAGCAGCTGAATCAAGAGCATCAGTTCAAAAGCTTTCAGAAAATATGATGCTGTCTCCTAAGAGACTCTTTAATATCTGACCAAATCTTTTGCCCCCTTCTTCCTGAAGAAAGACCTAATGCAGAAGATCAAGAGGTAGTAAATGAAATCTGGAGAGAATTTGTAAAAATACAAGTATAAATATATTATAAAGTATGAAATCATTCAACAGAAGAAAAGCAGCAAGAATTAACAGATTTCTTAAGAAGAGCATTTCAATCACCAGAGCAGAATGGAGTATATCAGAAATAGCTTTACCTCCAAAAGGATAATAGAGGAAGGTTGTAAAGTATCTCCAGTCTCATTAGCTAGAGACAATGATCATTATCATTCTCTTTTCCCATTCAGAGAAATATTTTAGCCAATTAACATATTAACACAGCCTCATGCCATCTCAGGCTGTGCCTTCACTAGGACCTCTTTAGCAACAGTGCTGGCCAAACAAGCAACCCTTCTAGCTATTATTATGTCCCACTGAGATCAAAGAAGAAACAAAAAACACCCAAATACTCCAACATAAACGCCTTCTTCCATTCTTTTTTCACTATGTTATTTTTCATCCAGAGCACTTGTTTGATTTGGCTTAAAGCAGGGCTACACTAAGAGCTGTGTCAAGACAGTCAAAGCCAGGAACAAGTGTCTAGGATGCAGCAGGTGCCTGAGCAGCGCTGCTGCTTAAAGTGCATCTATCTAGTCTCAGATCATCCTAGGGTCACCTGTAGGACCAGCACTAATACAGCACACATGGTCTCAAGCAATGAAGCAGTAGTGACTCATCTAGCTGAGAAAGCTTTTAGTGACTCCACAATGTATGCACTTTTTCTTGCAACAAGTGCTTTCCACAACACACTGTATAGAGAGCCAGATGAGAAACAAGAACATGAATAGGTCTGCCAACACTCTTGCCAAAAATTCCTTCATGAGATTACACCCTTAGGTGAACTTACATGCCTTAACTGCTCCCTGCACTACCTCAAAGCCTGTTACAAGTTGTTCCATTTTCAATTAAAAATCATTATCCCACAAAACCAATACCTGAATCTAAGCACAATTTTATTCTGGCATTCAGTTCTACCATTTTTTTTCAAGTATAGCTCAATATTTAAATTCTATTTAATTAAAAATAAAACCTCCATTCAACTCTTTAGCTGTCACTAAAAACCATGGCCTTAAGGATATGTCTATGTGCATACCAATTCACAAGACCCCTTGGAACCAACAAATATGAGCTAATGAGGTCAGCAGGAGAGACTGTTTCCAAGTTAAAAAGTTTTCCAGTGTGGCACTGATCAGCAAAACTAAACTATGTGAAGAATCTCGATCCAGACAGCTTCCCACACCTAAGAGAGTTTGGCCTCTGGACTACCAAACACGTTAAGTTAGGAAAATAAAAAGTATCTTGAAAAGAGAGTCTGTCTTGTGTGTCTTAAAAGTATGCAGATAAGTATTACATTTCCTAAGTTGTCATCGAGATCACACACAAAGTGAAAGAAAACAGAAATACTTGAGGTTTGCTTTTAAAAATGATGGAAGACTTCTGATATTTCAGAAATTGAATTTACCACTCAAATCATCAGCTTTTAGGGTGATCCATAACATTTTAAATTATGGAAGGATTATGGGATTTATTATGAACATTCAGCTGAATACTGTGGAGAAGCTTGCCAGTTATGATATTTATAGAAGGTTGCCAAATTCTCTCTCAAGGGGAGGAATGAATGAATTCTTACCTCTTGAAATCTGAAGCTCTCAACAACATACTGGTACAAAAAATGTGAAACAAAGAAGATGAGAAAAAATTGTTTCTCTCTTCTATCTAGATCTGTTACATTTCTGAACAGTAGTTCCTTGTATTTTTGTATATTTAGTGTATATAAGCTGCTGCTCAGTTTATATATAGGGTGTGGTTTGGGATTTTAGATTTTCTTAAAGTACAGATTGCTTTCCAACAGCCTAGTTATGTCTATGAAAAAAACAAAAAACATCAGTCCATACAATTTGTACTACGTTCAACCCTTCTCTAAACTTTAAACATGGAGAGACTGAGAGAGCTGGGTCTCTTTTGTCTCTTTTAGTTTGGAGAGGAAGAGACTGAGGGGTGACCTTGTTAATGCTTATAAGTATGTAAAGGGTGAGCACCAAGAGGATGGAGCCAGGCTCTGCTTGGTGATGCCCAATGACAGGACAAGGGGCAGAGGGTGGGAGTTGAGGCATAAGAAGTTCCATGGAAACATGAGAAAGAGGTTTTTTCCCTGTGAGGGTGACAGAACACTGGAACAGGCTGCTCAAGGGGGCTGTGGAGTCTCCCTCTCTGGAGATATTCAAGACCTGCCTGTATGTGTTCCTGTGTGATCTAGTCTAAGTGATCCTGCTCTGGCAGGGGGGTTGGACTGGATGATCTTTTGAGGTCCCTTCCAGCCCCTAACTCTCTGTGATTCTGTGAAATCAATATAAGGCATAAAAACATTCACACTGTAACTGAACAGAAGCCTTTCAAGACTGGCCGCTTTCCCAGCAACCTACCTTCCCAAGAACAACCAGAGAGCAGGTTATACATTGGACAGACTGTAGGAGCAGCAGGCTACCAACAGCTGTCAGGGGCCCTTGATCTCCTTCTACAATGATTCTGTCAAACACAGATAATAATAATACTAATTATAGACTGAAACACTGCTTGTGCAGTAGATTTGACAGCCCTTCAGTACCATACACAAGTACTGCAACAGGACAAGAACACCTCCTTAAGGCATGAAAAGGTGAGAGGCAGATTGAAGGTAGCTTTAGAAGTTTATTCTCTGGCATATAACTCTTCTTCTTCACCAGCTGTCTCTGTACCCATAGCTCTGCCAAGCAACAGGTCTTGGGAAAAAAAAAAAACACCTGATGAAGCCACAGGTCTACAGTTCAAGCAACTATCAACAAGTTCAACCTGTAGGATACTCACTGCCTCTCTGGAGACTGTCAGTCAGTTCTGTGTTGTTTCTGGTGTTTAAAGAGACAGGTATTGAACTAGATTACTTGTAAAAAGTTTATTTTCACACATAAGAGATTTTTCTTTAAAAGGTTTTGAAAGTTGAGGCCCAAGTTCTGCATGTATGTACAGCTTTTATCACTCACCACCTTGCCTTTACAACCATCTCTCCTCTGCCTCTGACAAGTGGCTTTTGCAAACGCTGTTCAGAGTTTTAGAAAATACAGCTTAAATATTAAGGACTTTATTACTTAACATGAATTCACAGCACAAGCAGGCAGGTTTCCATACCAGACAAGCATGCATTTTATTTAAACAGAAGCTGATTATCTTGGCCAGACTCCAATGATGCTTTCCTGTGCTCTACTGCACTGCTGGACCTTTTTCAAGAGCAGAAAAGTTGAGGAGATGCCAAAAGTGACTACAGATGCCACCTAGACTACTGCTTGATGATTCCTTTAAGATGAACCATTATATAGGTAGTCATCCAATGAGGAAATCCTGTTCTCCCAGATATACACTTCCACCAGGTTCTTTGTATGAGGCATTAATGGCTCCATCAACATAGGAGTGACAGGCAAGAAATGTGAAAAACAACCTGTGCTAGTTTGAAGCTAGCTAGAATGTTTTGGTGAGAGGAATTAGATTACAGGCTGTGAAAGGAAAACAACGGTGATGTCTACTTCACTCATGGGCTTACTGAGATGTATAAAAACATAAGTCAAAACATAGATAACACACTCAGCACTTCTCTTGCTTGGGCTGCTGCTGGGGAACTGGCTGAGCTGTGTCTTACTCTCTAACCTCACTCTCCATTTTGGACTAATCTACTTTGCTTCCTAACCCCCTGGCCAAACCTCTATTCTTCCTTGGAACTGGGGTAAGGTTGAGAGGGGTAGGGGGAAGGTGAAGGAGCAGTTGAGAGCCTCTTCCTGGGGACTCAGGTTTCTGGGAGGGGAGTTGTGTTTCTGTATTCCCTTTTACCTTGTATATTTCTGTCTATAACTGTATATACTGTAAATATCTGCTTGTAAATTGTGCCAGCTGTAAATATAAGCTTCATTCATATTTCCAGAGCCGGCTGAGTCTAGTCTAGGTGATTTCTGAAGTGTGGGGGGGCGGGGAACACCCAAACTACCACACAACCCATCACAAAGAACTGGGCTTAGAAGAGTCCATTTTCAGTGCTTTTCTGATCACTGGAAGGATCACCTCTTTCAGGCGCAGATGTTGCTTCAATCAGCTTGAAACGAAGAAACAAAAACATAACTTGAGTGCTTGTCAATGCTAGAGGACAGACTATTAACAAGATAAGGAAGGTTGTAAAAAACTCAAAACTCATCAGTATTTAACCAGTCTTCCAATATATACTGCTATTTAAACAAGTTTCCTAAATGATCTCTTCAAACCTGTACTTTTAAAGCAGAAGCAACTATTTAAAACAACCCAGTGTTACTTCCCACAAATTTTAGCCTACCTGAATTTTTGACACGTTTCCAAATATGCTTTTAAACTGTCAACTTCATAGCTCAGAAGAGACCTCTGGAGGTCATCTGGTCCAATGGTCCTGCTCAGGAAGGGTCACTCAAAGCCTACTGGCCCAGGACCATGTTCAGGCAG
Source organism: Tricholaema leucomelas (assembly GCA_013400475.1). Lineage (NCBI taxonomy): Eukaryota > Metazoa > Chordata > Aves > Piciformes > Lybiidae > Tricholaema lacrymosa > Tricholaema leucomelas. The sequence goes on along the minus strand of WAAF01009146.1, from coordinate 94,262 downwards.
TTTTTGAGTATCTCCAACAATGGAGATTCCACAACCTGCTTGGGCAACCTATGTCAGTGCTTGGTCACCCAACAGTGCAAAAAAAACAAACCAAAAGGATGTTTCCTCATGTTCAGATGAAGCCTCCTGTGTTTCAATTTGTGCCTACTCTCTCTGGTTCATGTCACTGAGCACCACTGACAGGAGTCTGGCTCCATCCTTGTCACACCTTCTCTTCAGTTATTTGCAGATGTTGATGGGATCTCTCCTGAACCTTGCTTTCCCCAGTTAAGCAGTCCCAGCTCTCTCAGTCTTTCCTCCCAGGAGAAGTGCTCCAGCTCTTCCATGACTTTGGTCACAGCTTTTTGCTGGACTCTATCCAATAGCTCCATATTTCTCCTGTACTGAGGAGCCTTGAACTGGATGCAGTACTCCAGATGTGATGTCACCAGTGTTGAGCAGAGGAGAAAGGTCATCTCTCTAACCTGCTGGCAACATTCCTCCTAAGAAGGCAGCCCAGAATACTATTAGCCCTTGTTTGTGGCAAAGACACATTGCAGTTGTGTGTTCAATTCAGTGCTCACCAGAATGACCAAAAGGTCTTTTATACAAAAATACTTCCATCTGGTCATCCTCTAGCATGTACTAGTGCTTGAGGTTGCTCCTCCCCATATGTAGGGCTTTCCACACTTAGCGTTGTTGAACTGCATGAGGTTCCTGTCAGCCCATTGCTCCAGCCTGTTAGGGACTCTGAGCAGCATCGTGTCTCTTTGGCATGCCAACCACCACTCCTAGTTTGATGTCCTCAGCAAACTTGCCCAATCATTCAGATAGTGAAAATATTGAAGAGGATAGGACCCAGAATTGATCTCTGTGGTACAATGCTAGTTTCTGGCCTCCACTTAGACTTTGTGCCACTGATCAGCATTCTCTGAGTCTGACTGTTTGGTCAGTTTTAAGTCTACTTCATTTCTCACTCAAGTAGCTCACATTCCTTCAGCTTCTCTATGAGGATCTTTTGGGAGACAGAGGCCTTCCTGAAAGCAAGACAGACAGTATCATCTGCTTTCCCTTTAAAGCAAATCACTTCATCTTGGAAGTCTCTCAAGGTGGCCAAGAATGACTTCATCTTGAGAAATCCATGCTGACTATTCCTGTAGCATCCTTATCTAATTCAGACCAATTTTCAAGCATTTAAGTAATCCATCAACATTATCCTCTCCACAAATGAATGCAAACTGACAAAAAAGACCAGCAACACTACAATATTTATACTATGAAATGTACTGTACCTTAAACTACAGTGTTTTGTGCTGCTATTAGAAGATAACCCACATTATGTCATCTCTTCACATCTCTGTTGATGTCACTAAATCAGGTTTGCAAGAGCCGTGACACACAATCACAATTGACATCTGCAGCGTCGAAAATCAAAAGCTGCTTGTCAAAAGACATCTCTCATCCTGGCACAATTTGGTCATGTGCCCACACAAAGGAATGCATAACAGTTTCCCTGGAGAAATCAGAGAACACTACCAGCTCCACCAATTTTTACAGATAGTAACCAACCCCCCCCTCAACTCCAAGTAGAAGTTATCATATTTATGCCTGTCAAAACAAAATTTCAAGGTAAACAGACCAAAATTATGCACTGTCTTTTCAACATGTAGCCTGGCTAGCATAGGAGGGTACATCATGCTATGTGAAATCCAAGATTCCAGGAATCTGAGTCATTTTGAAATAAAAGAAGACAAGAGTAGTTTCAAATGCATTAATGGAAGAGGTGACAAACATCTGCATCCTCAGATGCACCTTCCATTCCCAGCTGTGATAAATCCATCCTGGTGGTACCTCATAAACCAGAAATACAGTACACTACAGCTGAGCCAATAGCTACCACTAGACCCATCCATAATCCACCAGCAATATCCATGATTTTGGCATGGACTACCTTTGTCAGTGTTTCCCCGTACCAAATAAAGCTGTCCTAACCACAAGAGCTGGCCTTCAGCACACCAACTGCTGTATGCAAACTCACCCTTCACAAAACAGTTTCACTTCACCAAGAAACCACATTCTGGTAATGGGAGACAGTGCACAAGTTTACCTTAAATGAAGGGCAAACTCTATAAATACAGCATTAAGAATGAAACTTTCACATTCCCTCCCGCCCCCTTGATTTGAGATACAACCAAATGTGATAAGGTTCAAGTCAGTCCAACCTAACCAGGTCAAACTCATGTGATTTATCTCTTTGGAAAGCAGAGCTACAGTGAAGGTAACACTGGAAGAAGTCAGTTATTCCTGCCCCTTCCCATATCCCACAGCAGTAGTTCTGTACCTTTAGACAGTAGCAGTCTGATATCTAAAGCAATACAGCCACTGTCCAGCCCAACATCCCTCAATACTATCACTGCAATCAGTGCTCTCAATGTGTATCAAAACTTTAGTACCACATATATATCTGAAAAGTAAGGCAACCTAAGAAATAAAAGCACTTGTCAAATTCACTAGGACAGCTAAAGAAGAATAATCTGCAATACCCCCGCTGTAAACGAACAAACCAACCAACCTGTACCAGAGCACAAGTCTACATTAGGAAGAGCTGCAGGGCAATAGGAATAGATTGGGATTGGTAGAGTGAAAGAATATTGAGAATCCAAAGCTTCTCACTGAAGGCATTTTCAGAGGTTTTGCTCTCCACTAGCTTTGGTCTGGTCCCATAGACTATTCATTAGCAGTTGGAGAGCATTGTGTTCACTTTCAGAGCGCATTGTTTGCTTTTGTTTAAATGAAGAAGAATTCTGAGATCATTCCAACATATGAAATGCAAATTAGATGATCAGGAGACTTAATTCCAGTGAGCACTCATGACTTGAAATAAAACAGCAATGGAGATACATCCGTGTCCTAAGTCTGCCAATTCAAAAAATCATTTTCCTGTTACAGAGAAATCTAAAACTGACGTTGGAAAACCAGAAAAAGAACACATCACATACTTTAAAAACAATCTGCACTGCAAACACACAGAGATTTATGGTGATGTATCCTTGCACGTTTGTTCTTGAGGAAAATAAATGGTAATTTTCATATACTAGATTGGTAAATTCTGGAGTGCCTAAAAATGTTTAGACTAATTCCAGAATCTGTTTATGTTACACAGTTCTGACAAAGCCCCATCCTCCTCTCAAATGCACCATTAAGAGTTAAACTATGAAACATATTGCTGTAACTTGGAAAATGGACAGTCATATTACTGTGAGCCAGATGTCTGGAAAGCAACAACTGAGAAAAGCATAACCAGACAAATAATTAAAATGTGTTTCTCTTCTAAGAATTAATACAAGAAGTGGCTGGAGAGCGCAGTGTGCTCTGTCTTGAATTTATTTACATTGCCTAATTCAGCTCTTGATTTTCCCTTTTATTCCACATAATTCACAAGGGAAACACTAAATTAACTTCAACATTTAAGTGCTTTTGCAGCAATTTCCTAAAGATTCTCTATCAAGAGATGCACCTTGTAATCTCTGGGTGGAAATACTTTTACACTCTTTTTTTATATCTCCACTATTACTAGACCTCCTGAGATTATATGTGGTTTCCTGTACTCTGGTGTTTGTATATGTACTTCATTTTTCCTATTTTCTACCCTTCTAAAATTATTATTAATAATTGTGATTGACTCTCTATCTCCTCCTCCTCCTCTAATCACACCCACCCGTGGTTTTAGATTATTTGGGAAAGTAATATGTAAAATACTCATACTGTACCTGCTACAGATAATCTGCTATACAGTCTAGAACATTACATTAGCAAAGACAGTAAATAAAGTGTTTATTTCACTTAAAAATTCTGCACAATCAAATGTAAGAAGTTAGAAATTGACTTTTGAACTGAATAGCCAATTAAGAGCTAATCAAAGACTCATTCTTGGATGTTACTATGCCTTATGAGGAAAGGCTGAGACCTGGGGCTTTTTAGTCTGGAGGACTGAGAGGGGATGTAATGTATATAAATACATGAGGGCTGGGTGTGAAGACGAGACAGCCTCGTCTCATTTGTGCCCTTGATAGGACAAGAGGTATAAACTACAGCATGAGAAGTTCCACCTCAACATGAGGAAAAACGTCTTTACTGTAAGGGTCACAGAGTACTGGAACCCCTCCCCACTGAAACAGGCTCTCCAGAGAGGTTGTGGAGTCTTCTTCTCTGGAGATTTTCAAGACCTGTCTGCATCCATTCCTGTGTGACCTGCACTAGATTCTACAGTCCCGCTCTGGTGGAGGGGTTGGACTCAACCTCTGGAGATCCCTTCCAACCCCTAACATCCTGTGATGCTAGGCTCATGAACTCATTTATAGAATCAGAGAATGGTTTCAGTTGGAAGAGACCATAAATATAACGAGGTTCCAATGCCTCTGCCATGGGCTGGGATACCTTCCACTAGATCAGGTTCCTCAAAGCCCCATCCAACCTGGCTTTTAATACTTCCAGGGAGGGATCCCAAACTTCTCTGGGAAACTTGTTCTAGGGACTGACGGCCCTCACAGTGAAGAATTTCTTCATAATATATAATTAAAATTTACCTTCTTTCAGTTTAAAACAGTTACCCCTCATCCTGTCACTGCATTTCCTGATAAAGAATCTCTCCTCATCTTTCCTGTAGGCTGCTTTTAAGTACTAAAAGCCTTCTATAAGGTCTCTTCTTAATGTGCCCTAGGATATCATCAGCTTTCTCAGCCACAAGAGCACACTGTTAACACACCAGAATCCCCAGGTCCTTGTCTGCAGAACTGCCTTCAAGAGGGCAATGGCACATTCCTCCCCAGGCAGATGATCCTGCGCTTGCCTTTGTTGAACTTCATTAGAGTCCTCTCTCCAGCCTGTCCAGGTCTCACTGAATGGCTGTACAGCCTTCCAGTTTACCAGCCAATCCTCCTCTTTTATCATCAGCAAACTTGTTGACAGTCCCTTTATCTAAGTCATTGATGAAGATGTTGAACACAAGTGGACCCACTACTGACCCCTGGGCAACACTGATAGCTACAGACCTTCAAGTAGGTTCTACACTGCTCTGTCTTTCAGCCAGTTCTCAAACACCCCTCACAGTTCACTTGTCCAAGCAACACTTCCAAAGCATACCTAGAAGGTTGTTACAGAAGACTATTAAAAGTCTTACTGAAGTCAAGCAGTCACTGCTGTCCCGTCACTTACCCAGTCAATCATGCCATTATAGGAGGCTATCAGATTTGTCAAGCATGATTTCCCCTTTGTGAATCCGTGCTGACTACTCCTGATAACCTTTTCCTCCACATGCTTAGAGATGACATCCAGAATGAGTTGTTCTATCATCTTTCCAAGGGTGAAGGAAAGGCTGCCCAGCCTATGATTTCCTGCACCTTCCTTGCCCCTTCTGAAGATTGCAGCAACCTTGGCTTTGCTTTTCTCCACAGGCACCTGTTCCTTATGACCTTACAAAGATGATGGAAGTGACTTAGCAATGACATCTGCCAGTTCCCTTAGCACTTGCACATGCATCCCCATGGGGCACATGGATTTGTGAGTGTCCAGCTTGCCTAGATGATCTCTAACCAATCCTCCTTGAGTGAGGGAGTCTTCCTTTCTCTGCACTTTCTCTCTTACCTCCAGGGTCTGAGATTTCTGAAAGCCAGCCTTGGCAGTAAAGACTGAAGCAAAGGCGGCATTCAGTAAGTGCCTTTTTTATATCCTCCATCATCAGCACACCTAACTCATTCAGCAGCAGGCCCACAGGTAGTGGTTTAGCCACTTCATCCACCAGTTTCCTCAGGACCCACAGATGCAGCTCATCAGGTCCTATGGACTTTTGCCTTTAGGGTTCCATAGTCTTGAACCTGATTTTTTTTCTATAGTGGATGGTTCATCATTCTTCAAGGCCCTGCCTTTGCCTTCTGTGACTTGGACAGTATGGCTGGAGCACTCATTGGTGAAGACTGAAGCAAAAGACTTCTTTGTCTTGTTTTGGAAAGAGGCAGTGGGAATGATCAAAAATTAAGCCATGAAGAGAGTTAACAAGTACGTAATTTAGACATTTGGTTTTTGTATAATTTGCTAACTACCTTTCAGGCTCACAGTTATATGTCCTAAAGCTTAACAAGCTGGCTATGTAGAGGGCGAGATGTCTGCAAGTTGCCTAAAAGTCTGCATTCAGTGCATCAGTGTTAAAAAATAGATACAGTAAGATGACTTTTGTTACTGACTCATGTTCTGACAGTTAATAATAGCACTGTGCTGGTAACCAACACCGGAAGAAGCTTCCAAAAAATGTCTCTTAAAAAAGTTAGTGTAATTTTTTCAGCTTTACACTACAGAAGTTCATGTAAGTTTTGGACCTAGACATTGCTGCTCAATTTACAGGCTTAATCTGCCGCTCCCCTTCACCCCCCTAGGCCACAGCAAGATCTGTAAGAACCTGAAGAGATGAACCTGAAGAGAGAATACAAAATCAAGAAAACTAGCACAGAAATCATCCTATTTTTCAGTTTAAAAGATCAGGTTCCAAGGCAAATATCAAGCTACCTTTATCAGTGCTCAACTGTATTGAATACTATTGGCTCTGAACTGCATAGGTGTGTACAGATCATACTAGTAACCCAGTAATGATAGGATGTTGGAAATGTAAAAGAGTTTTGTTTTGCTAAAAAAAAACCCCAAACCTACAAACCACCACCCCCCCCCAAAAAACCCAAACAAATATCCCCATCCAGCCAAAGAACCAAATCCCTATAAGCCAAGCTTGCTAGAGCTAACATTACTCAACTTACTCGTAAGTACAAATACCAATAGGGCACCGCTTTTAGTAAAAACAACGCAGCTCATTGACAGACTTCATGGTGAAAATATCAACCCCATGCTATCTGCAAACAACCTTGAGATACAAAGTATTTAATTCTGTGTATTTAGAAAAGACAATTCAGAGCTCTGTTTGAACATGTGGTAACTCAATTTACCCGAAGTATTTTAACTGCAGGAATAAAATAAGCCATAATGCAGAAATGGAGAGATATACAGGCACTACTAAGTGCTTGTATATCTGAATGATAGCCTTACTGTCACCAGCATTGAAGAAATTAAGCAAATACTTCTAGTAACAGTGCAATATTCTTAGACCATAACAACTATAAAGGAACAGTGTTTCTAAGAAGAATTTATCTAAGTTCTACACATACAGGTTTTAAGAAAAAGCATCCATACAGTATTTCAGCTAATGAGTTCTGACAGTTGAGTTTAATGTAACTCTAATCCTGTAACAATGTGCATTTTACTGATTGAATTTCAATTTTGTTTGAATATTTTAGCATGAACAAGCAGTTATTCTAAAAATATGAAATTCCCAAAATACACACAATGTGTAAGAACAAAACACTTGTTCAACCAGCAAAAACTCTAGGCAACCAATACCTTTGTCTCAGAAACAGAATTAAGTAGCTCTCATTAACTTCCCAAATTTCACAGACAGGGTTGATTACAAATGAAACAAAGTGGAGCACTCTCTCTTCCGATCCAGTTTTAAACATCGGTCAGTGACATGGACATGCTAAAAGACCCACACACCACTACGAAAGAGAGCAGATAGGTAACTGTAGTCTGAGTATCTAACACAGAAAAAGAGATGCTACTCCTAACAGCCTTAACAAAATAAAGCCCCTTGCAGAGCAAAGTGCTTTAATCTGAGATATATGTAAAACTAAATACATAGAACTAGGTTCTGCACATATTCCTTAGGGTCACCACACACAGGTAACATCAGAACATGGCTCTTCAGCACAAAATGTGTATCATTTGGGGTGAGGGCTTTATCTTGTGTGTGTTTGCGAGGCTTTGTTTTGTTGTGGGCTTTATTTCCTTGGGTTTGGTTGGTTGTGGGTCGTTTTGTTTGACTGTTTTTAAACAGACTAACATTTCGGTCACAGTTTCTGTATAGGAGTATTATGAAAAGCACTTTAAATCGTGCTTTTAGAACAGTGTGTCAGGATTACTTTGAGGCATATTTTAGCTGTTTGAGATGGAGATCAGTTTTATTATAATAAACAGAGGTAGTACAGCAACTTTTACAACATGCAATAAAGAAAGTTATCTGGAAAATGTACAGAAATTTCACAGACACTAACGATTGGGCTTTTTTAAATAGGTATTTGCATCACAAATTCTCCTTCAATTTTTATCAGGAAGATGAACAGATCGATAAGGAATATATATAAAGCATTTACAGGTAAAGTTACACAGAAGAAGTTTAAGAAGTTGTCAAGAAAGTTGTCATTGTGTCTAACTTACACCACTGTGCTTGTAATCAAAAAGAGTAGTGTGGCTGTTTTATGTTAAAGAATCAGCGTTCACTGGAAACTATTTCATTTCTGTTTTCATTTAATTGAAAATGGTCTGCTCATTCATAAGTAGCATCTGTTCAGGCCACAACCTTGAGTTTAGAGAATCTTGAACAAAAGAAATGAAACCACTAAAATTACTGCTCAAACACTGTGCTATAAAGCCTTACTGCATGCAGGATAAGTTCACTGGAATATTGCTTGTATCAGTAAGTTACACTAATTCCAAAGCAATGGAACTTGATTGATTATAACACTAATTTGCATCTGCTAGTGATGCTCTTGTCATTAATTTATCTTACATGTGTATTTTGTGCACAGGTCACATTGATGAAATGGTGTATATGGTAAAATACATCAATTTGGGGAACCTTAAGAGCAAACACCATGCAGTCATATGTTTGCTGGAAAAGTCCAAGCCTCACAAAATATGTAATATGGTTCAATTTTAAGCCCATGCTGTTGGCAAGATAATGCAAGAAAACAATCTCAAACATTATTTTTAATCCATAATGTTCTAAGGTGAACCTTCTGACAAATTTGTACTCAATATTTTTCAAAAAGGCACCAATAGGTACCCTATAAATTACATTCACATGCATACAGAGCACATGCTATAGGATGACTCTAGAGTACTGTGCACAGTGACACGAATGTAGAATGAAGCCTACAAATTTTTATTTCTCACCTCATACTAAAAGAATATTAAGCTTCTAAGTAAAATGTCTAAATAATACATTCTCCAGTGACAAGTGGATCTAACTACTTCTCTCTGTACTTGCAAAAGCAGTACTGTTCACGATTGGGAGGGAGAATGTGTTCATTAAATTGTCTCTATGCACCAATAATAAAAGCGTTTGCCACAATTGCGTTACAAAACAGTTTCATTATAGAATAATGAAACTTTCTGTATCCTGTATGGCATTAAGGCTATAGCCATCTCCTTAAACCTCAGACAAATTATGTCCAGAAGAAATGCATGCATGGATTAGTAACACTCTTTGCACAAAGGAACACAGCTAGAGAAACTATGTTTCCCAAATTGGTTTTTGCTGCCATACTATTTTTTGGTTCACAAATATTAACAAGATACTATTAGGATCCCAGCTGTTAGTTTCAGTGAAGTTTGTTTTAAAATTTAAGCTCTGTGTGATTGGGCTGAAATTAGAAACATGTCTAATGCTCTAAGCCATCAATACTTGTAAGTTCTCACCACAACTAATTCTAGTATTAGGTACAAAAGCAAGACCAGATTACAGACAGCATAGAACCAACAGGTTACAATACCACTGGGCAATTCAACTGAGATCCTGGCATTGTTAGTCAACAAGCTGCTTTGTCACAAAATTCCTCCGCCCATTTGTCACTGCACTGTGCAGAAAGCAAGACAGGCTGCTTTGCATAAAACAAGTACAGTTTACAGTATATGGTCTCAAAAAGGATTTTTGTTTTTAAAGAAGGATTTTTATGCTCTTCAGTCACTTGTGTATGTGTTTGCATATGCATTTAAAGCAGATTCAAAAGTAAATCTAAATGTATGTTCTTTAAAGACCTAATTACTCATCAAATGCCTACAAGATCATTTAAATAAGAGAAATAGCACCATGATCTCCTGAGAAATATTTTGAAATTCTATCTTTCAGTAAGAAAATCAGTGCACTCTGACCCCTCAATACTTTACATTTCTCTAACGAATTTTAAGTGCGCATCTAAAACAGTCCAGGTCATCCCTGGTCTCCCATTCTAGAATAGCAAATTTCGAGGATGTTCTTTCCAATTACCTACTTGTGCCCTAAACTGGGGCATATGCTCAGGTAAAAATTAACTATGGAGAGGGTATTTTATGTTTATTCTTCCTGAGTAGGAAATCTGGATATATGTTTATTTTTTTTTCAACCACTGAGAATGTTATAAATTACATTGGTTTTGATGTGTTAAGTGTGGTATACTCAGAGACAAACAGAATACTCCTTCGACATTTGACAACCAATTTATTAATCCAATGACTGATGCAGCACAGGCTATGCTGTTAACTCTCAAAGATTTTAGAAGAGACAAAATCACTGGATGGATCCACCCCTCTCCCTCTTTTCCCATGACTACAAATTTTACTTTTCTTATTTACTTTCACCACTGAAAAAATAGGACCATTTAAAATGTGAGCTTACTCACCAGGTGGGTCTCCCAGACATACACAGCTCTAGCTGTAAAGCCACACAGAATCCTGTTAAGCAGCCTGCTGCCAGGAGCTGGCTTTAGATCTATTTATAGAATAAACATGGTGAAGGCCAAGTAAGTCTTATTAGCCTATTTAGCAGCTATTTGAAGATTTGTTTCTTTAAGATGCAGTAATTTAAAAATCACTGCACAAGCCTCAGTTTCTTCAAAACATTTTAAAACTTAAGCAATATCCCATTAAGTTTGTTATCATCATTACTCTTAGAAGCCCTTCAAAACTTTAATAACTAGAGTATGCTACACTTAGGGATGCCAGGAATTCAACCAAACTGAACAATCAGAGCAAACGAGCCATTCATTGTATCACCTTCAAGTAAAAGCCTGTATATGCACATGAAACCAGCAAAACAAATTCAAGAACAAATACAATTTTTGTAACTGGATTTAAATAAGCTAATTTTGGTTTTCGACACAGAGTCTCAGCAACGGGAGAGAGGCTTAAAAATCACAAACCCACATGGCCAAAACAGGAAAGAGTAAACATTACTGCTGCACAGATGTCACTGCAAGCAGAAAGATGCAACTCAGAGAAAGAAGAGAATGCAATGGGGTGAGAAGGAAGATACTTGAAGAACATGCCAAAAAAAGGCAAAGAAAGCTCCAAGAGAATGACTCATGACCATATTAGTGTAAATTAAAGTCTTAAGAAATAATTTCCTCTCAGGAAATGCAAACTCTCTATTCACAAGTAAAAAAGGAGGGAAAAAAAGAGACCAAGCAGAATTGATCAGTATTTATGAACTGCAAGCAGCTGGGCACTTTTTTTTAACAGGAAATAAAACAATGATAGCCTGAGCCTACTACATCTCGCTTTTTAATATAGGCTGTACCTTAGATTAACTTCCCATTGGTTTAACCTTCCTGTTTAAATTCCACTGTCACTTAAAGGGGAGAGAAGGGAAAATTAACTTCAAAATTAAATAATAGGTTTAAATCAAGCTCATTTTTGTCCACTCTTGTGCAGAAGTGTATTCACTTCTGATTTAGTACAGGTGGTTCAATGACATAGTCAAATGTCTACATTAATTTAGCAGAGACCAAGGAAAAAAGAATTACTTTCTACCCAGGTCTTTCACCTGCTGTTATAATCTCCCTTCTCTATAAAAGTCCACATGGAAAGCTTTGAGGAGCATGCATGTTCATTCATATTTCTGTGACAGATTCAGTGATTACCTTTGAAAGATACTCCACTTCTTGCATCTGCTTACAACGTAAAATGAGAAAAGGCTGTGAAGCCAGTAAAACTGTAACAATAACGTTTACTAGTACATAACTCCATGCAAGCCTTGTCCATGCTTGCAGCTTCTGTTACACAAACATCATACTGGAGTGTGGTGTTGAGGAGAAAAATATTAGGAGCCTTCTTAGCTGTCTCTACTGTCTTAAGCCCTTTTTAATTAATGATTTATTTCAGTTCTGTTACTATCTTTACAGAGCTAAACACAACAGCACCACACTGTGGGGGAAAGCATCATCATCCGTACATAGTGAATGAAGCAGCAATTAGGAACTGAGGCATAAGAAATGTTTCCAAATGTTCTGGAGTTGTGTGTGCCCCCTAGGTTAAGCAAGGCAGGAAGTCTGGAATGCTGTCCCATAGCTTCCAGTGCTAAATCACACAGAGAATCACAGACTCAACTTAAGATAACAAACTCAGAGGCATAATACAGCCAGATCTTTAACATATTCCTGGTAACAGGTAACCTGAGCACACAGTGGTATGCATCCCATGCCCACTACTTTTATAAACTGTAAAGATATTGAACATAGTATCAGAAGCCATTCCACTCCTTGAAACATCAAGTGCAGCTGCCACATTTTGGGTTCAACTGAAAACTCAAGTGTTCAGCCTACAGCTGAGGAAAGCTTACCACACAGATCATAAAAGCAGGGTATGTTATGTAGCATTTATTTCTCTAAATTATGTACACAGACTAGAAGCAGGGTTGAAGGTCAGATGAGACCTCTGGAGGTCATCTGCTCCATACCCTGCCCCACTCCTGCCCGCCCCAAGTAGGGCCACCTAGATTAAGCTGCTGCTTACCATCAGCTTTTGAGTGTCTCCAAAGGTACAGACTCCACAGACAACCTGAGTAATGTGTGCCAGTGCTTGGTCAACCTCACAGCTCAAAAAAGTGCTTCTTGATGTTCAAATAGAGCCTCTTGTGTTTTATTTTGTGCCTTTTGTGTCTCTATCCTCCCTCAGCCTTATGGTAACACTCCTTCTAAGGATGCACAGCATACCATTAGCCCTTCTTTGTGGTGAAGGCACATTGCTTGCTCAGGTCCACCAGAACTCCTAACAGACACACTCCTACAAAAATACTTCCAGTGGGTTAGCCCCTAGCATGTACTCACACATGGCACTGTGCCTCCCTAAGTTCAGCACTGTGAACACTCACTCTTGTTGAACTGCATGAAGCTCCAGTCAGCCCACTGCTCCAGCCTGTCAGGAACTTCAGATGGCAGCATGACCTTGCTGGCACATCAGACATCTCCCAAGTATGTGTCATCTGCATCCTTCCTGAGGCTACACTCTGTCCAGCCATGCAGGTCACTAATGAAGATGTTGCAAAGGACAGGACCCAGCAGTGACCCCTGAGGTACAATGCTAATTTCTGAGCTCTGCCTGGGCTTTGTGCCACTGATAAGCACCCTCTAAGGCCAGGCTGTTCAGCTGGTTTTCAATCTGCCTCACTGTCTGCTCACCCAGCCCACGCTCCTACAGCTTCCCTACGAGGATCTTATGGGAGACAGTGTCAAAGGCCTTCCTGAAGGCAATAACCCTTGCTGTCCCTTCATCCACCACGACTTTTCTTCAATAGCAAAAAAAAAAAAGATGGAGCTGTGCCAACTGCAAGAAGGGATCAAAAGTACTTGAAAAAAACCTGACAAATGTAGCATCTGATTAAATTTCAAATATTTGGTCATCGAGGACAAGCTAAGGAAAACGAGCTTGTGTAGCCTAGAGAAGATAAAGCTTAATGGGGTACCTAGCACTAGTCTTTCAACACCTGACAGATGTCATAAAATGAAACAGCAAAGGTTCCACCTGGATATAAGAAAACCATTTTTCCTTAGTAAAATAAAAAAAACCCACTGGAACAGGTTGCCCAGGGAAATTATAGCTCTCAATTCTTTCCTAGACCAAATCACAGAAAGCCTTGAACAATCCTCCTCAAGCAAATCAGACTGAAGACCTCTCGAGAGCCCTTTAATCTGAAGATTCTATGAAGTCAATTTTACTTTATGTTTGCAGTGGTCTAACACACATAGTGAGCAAACACAGCATAACTTATTCATTCCCAATACTTCATTCACGTATCTGAGTCGTCAGGGATCTTTCTTTGTTTTGCCAAACGAACAATGCAACACAAATGTTATTTATCCATCCTTCTGCCTCTGGACTGATGGGAAAGAATATATATGGTAAAGAAAACTGCCCCAGATACACCAGCATAAAGAGATATTCTAAATTTTCTCAGCTATACATCTTAAGACCTTCAAACAGGACAGCAGCAAGAGAGTTTGTACTACATTCATAATATGTAACACCTATTAAGCATCTTCAGTCTCATTAGTTTGATGCAGAGATTTGACAACCACCTAATTCTTTCTGGGCAGCAAAAAAGACAGAAAAAAAAAATACATCTGTGGGGAGGAGGGACAGAGCACAAATTCCTCTTGCTGACCGAATACAAACAACTGTTGATTGACACAAAACCCCATCCTCTTACTATATTCACTCACTGAAAAAGAAAATTCCACTGAAGACAAGACCATTACACAATTCCATGAAGACGTGAAAAGCTAAGTGGCATCACAGTACCTCTCAGTGTGTGAGTGTAGCAGGGGAAGGATGAGAAGGGACTGTTAAGCCTGTGGATTCAAGTTTATGGTAATGAAAAAGGTTAATCACACCCCTTAATATTTTCAGGGAACTATTCTCTGTCCCTCAGTAAGTCCAAATTGTCAGCACAGCATTCAGTGTCTGCAGCAGAGGTCTAGCAGAGAACAGAATAGCATAGAATAGAATAGAATCAACCAGGTTGGAAGAGACCTCCAAGATCATCCAGTCCAACCTATCACCCAGCCCTATCCAGTCAACTAGACCATGGCAATAAGTGCCTCGTCCTGTCTTTTCCTGAACACCTCCAGGGACAGTGACTCCACCACCCCCCTGGGCAGCCCATTCCAATGGCAAATAACTCTCTCTGTGAAGAAAATCACTCTCTCTGTGAAGAAAGACCTTGCAGGTCTTTCAACAGGAAATGCAAAAATTACAATGCTTGATTTCTGCTCTGCCGATATTCAAAAATATTATATGAGTAATGGTTAGGGTTTTTATTCTATCTATACAGAATACTCCTTTATAGAAAAGCAGCACTTAAGCTGAAGTAATTTCCAAGTTTAGATTTGTAATATGGGTATATCATATGGCAACATCCTTTCAAGAACATTTAATCAAGTGTTCCTTCTTTGCCATCAACAACAACAGCACTGCAAGCTGAATTCTCTCTTGGAACCTTATACAATCCTATCCGTACTCAAGATGACTACAAGAATATGACACAGGAAATCACTGCCAGGTTAACAAAGCATGTGCTGACTTCTATACTACTCATTCAAGTCTAGATGGTAGGCTTAAAAAGCCACTCTGCTTATAATATTCATACTGTATATCATGAGAAAAGTAAAAACAGTCACACATACTAATTAGTCCTGCCTAATTTTAAGTTTCCAATATTAACAAGGTTCTTTTCTTTTTTATTTTTTTTAATCACTGACTTATGTACATCATGTGGAAATGTTAACAAATAATTTAAGAAGCGGAGACACTTAACTCTTTCAAAAGACAATAGAATTACCAGTATGAAGCTAAAAGAAATCCACAGAGCTCAGAATCAGAATGTTAACACAAAATATATTGAGCAATGAGCTTTAGACTAAAAAAACAAACCACAAAAATCAAACTCAAAAATAAAAAGAAATAAAATGTCTGCTGTGACCTCAAGACTAAAGTAAAAAGGTAAAATGTTTTCTATTTGCTGCACAGAGAATTACTTCAAGCTAGGCTGTAACAATGGATAAAAGATTTTAATAATATTTTAAATATATAACACACCTACATAACCTTAGCATAATGTCATGGTGGTTGTATTAAAAAACACCAAACAAACAAAAAAAAACCCAACAAAAACCCCACAACACCAAACAACTTCCACTAGATTGTGTATTTCTGTGTATTTGCAAGACAGCTGCACTAAGATGCATGCATACAGGATCAGAGGATCCAAGCTGGCACAGAGCTGTCAAACCTAGCTACAACCAAGTTGTTTCTCTGTCAGAGTTCAGACATGCTTTCATCCCTCACCTTGTCTGTTTGTTCAATTGTTCCCTAATCTGCTTTAATGTGAATGAGTTAGGTTAGCAAGACAACCATTTGAAACATTTAAAACAGCCTACCTGATTCAAAAGGAACGAAGCTGTTCTATAAGTAGTGAGAACAAGGGGAAGGAAGAGCAAGAATGAAGATTTGGAAGGAGTAATTTAACCAGTTAGGATTAAGAAACAGAAAATATAACTTGAGATGGCTGACAAAAGTAAACTCTTACCGCTCACGATTATCTCCTGTGATTACAGCTCAGTACAGTTTCTATACTCAGTATTTTTTGCTCATAGCTAACTTTAACATAAATAACTTCTGCTCCATTCTACTCTGGTGGTGGTGGAGTCACCATCCCTGGGGGGTGTTCAAGAAAAGACTGGATGGGACACTTAGTGCCATGGTCTAGTTGACTGGACAGGGCTGGGTGATAGGTTGGACTGGATGATCTTGGAGCTCTCTTCCAACCTGGTTGATTCTATGATTCTTCCCAAATGAAGAAATAAATCATTCCAATTAAAACCCATTCTACTTTAAAACCACTAAATATTGAAGGAAAAATTGAAGGCAATAATGCTGTCAAACATTCCATACCTACTCACAAATCAATCTTTACACCTTTTTGCTCACTTGGCTTTACTAAAATACTTCTTTCATGTTGGATTACCACCTCACTAATTCTAATCTTGCCTTTCATGATTCTCATCTCACTTCCATTCCTCTTCACCTAGACCTTCTCACAAGACACCAGCTGCTTCTTTTTAACAACTGTTAGCTCTGCTTGGATGTTTTTCCTCTCACCTTTACAAATATTCTGTTATTAATCTGTAAATTAATTTCTACTTTTCCCTCTCCCAACCTATTTTCTTTGTTCTTGCAGACCGGCAATCACAAATCCTCCCCCTCCGGCTGATTATTCAATTTCAGTTTTCAACCACAGTTCCTTATTCCATCCTCACAGTTCAGCTACCCTACTCATCCTTTTTCCTCCCTCTTCCTTCTATATTCACCCCTGTTGAAATCTTGGCCAGGATTTTAATTATACCATCTCCCTGAGATAACAAGAGGGAATCAAAATAATAGGCATACTGCTGAGAAGTTTTGAGTTTATTTTAAATTAGAATCATAGAATGGTTTAGGTTGGAAGGGACCTCAAGGATCATCCAGCTCCAACCCCCTGCCACAGGCAGGGACACCTCCCACTAGAGCAGCTCGCCCAAGGCCTCATCCAGCCCGGCCTTAAATGCCTCCAGGGAGGAAGCATCCACAACCTCCCTGGGCAACCCGTTCCAGTGCCTTACCACCCTCACTGTAAAGAACTTCCTCCTAACATCCAGTCTAAATCTCCCCTCTTCCAGCTTAAACCCATTCCCCCTCGTCCTAACATTACTAGACGGTGTAAATAGTCCCTCCCCAGCTTTCCTGTAGGCTCCCTTCAAATACTGGAAGGCCACTATAAGGTCTCCTCAAAGCCTTCTCCTCTCCAGGCTGAAGAGCCCCAACTCTCTCAGCCTGTCCTCATAGCAGAGGTGCTCCAGCCCTCTGATCATCTTCGTGGCTCTCCTTTGGACCCGCTCCAGCAGTTCCATGTCCTTCTTGTATTGGGGGCTGGATTTGGTTTATTGGCTGGGATTTGGATTATTAGGATTTGGTTTAAAGTAAAATATAGCCCTAAAATTCCAAGTATGTCAATTGCCAACTACATACAAATAAGAAATGAGTCATAGAAGGGTTACTCCAAGAATTCTTAGAATTACGACTTTATTTATTGATCTTTCATGTACCAATGACTACTTTTTTATGCATTTCCTATAAAATATGAATTTTAGTGAGAAAATGAGGGGCTTTTACTCTTTAACTTGTATTCTCTAAAAACATATTTGCTTGCTCTTCTTCAGGGTCTTCATTTCTTTGCAATCATCTTTTTGCATTGAATCTAGAATGTAACTATAATAATTTCACTTAAATATTGACATCTATTCCATATTTTCCTTTACCTAAGATTTCTTCTAAAGTTGTTGAAGGTCTTTAAGAGTATTAATGAAACTGAATATAACAAATGCACTGAATTGCTAGATGGCTTTAACACTCCTGCTCCAAAGTATTCTTCATTACATCAGCACTGAACAAAATACATACAAAGAACTAAAGCTCTAACCTGTACAGGGCAATTCCCTTCACAAGCAAGAACACAATCCAAAATCTCCACTACCAGCAGCCCTGAAGTAGTGTCTTCTTGGGTAGAGTCACCCAGCTAGAACAGCAGGATTGTAGAGCTTCATGTAACAGTACTCATAGCACTCACTTGAAGCCAGGTCTCCAACAGACAAGACTGGTGCACTAATCATGCACAGGACATCTTCCTCCCTGTCCCTTCCTCCCAGATTTGATTGAGTGTAATCATTCTTAACGAGCTTTGCACCAAGTTCAAGATATTCCAAAATGGCCAGACTTCATCTGAGAAAACTTACACCAAAACATCCAAGGGCTGAGAAGTTTTGCACTGTTGCCCCTCCTATGGCAACACAACAGAGCACAATCTGACCTAAGCAACTTCCTACCTCAGTGGAGCAGATTTGTGCACAAGTTTGCAGATTTTGCTGAAGCACACTATTCATTTATTGCTCCAAAATGTAGTCTCAATTATTTTCAACACCATGTGAAATTAAAGTACATATGAAGTTTTAAATAAATAAACAAAGCAAATAAAATAATAACTTTAAAAATTAATACAACCTACAACTGAGACTCTGTTAGACTTCTGAAAAGACAATTTGGACTAACTCCTTGGTCTACATGTAGCCCTGAATCAAGTCAATTTAACATACAGATGTACATTTTTCCTGAGCAGTTCTATTGAAACAGTGATTAGAACTGACAAAAAATTTCAGCAAGTACATTATATGACTAAAGTTAATTCTATGGGGGGAAAAAGCACGTTTTACAACTATTAAGCAGTTGTTTGGTTTGTTGGGGTTTTTTTTGTTTTGTTTTTAATCTAGGACTTCATCCCTGGAAAGTGCACATTTACTCTTACCATGACAGAAAGCCCAATAATGAACTCAGTGCCATTAAACCATGGATAATAATTCCTTTGTCTCAATATAAATGCTCAAACTTTTTAATGTGCTTTTATACCTTACAACCCATAAGAGATATGAATATGTTTCAAAAACATCTGCACTGGGGATATTCGGAACAACATCATCATTTCATCCACCTTAAAGCACCAGTGGTGAAATACTAATTAAGATGAAACTCAGCAGCTCAATATGAGTAATAGGTAGCAAAAAAAAAGGGGACAAAAATGACATCTATTGACTGGACAAAGCAGCAGCATGAAAAAAACTCAGCAGGCATTTTTTCCTGAATAGAGATTGTTTCTGATGTAAGAAATCTGACAGCCTTCATACTTTGTTGAGACTTTTAGAAATGCTGGGGTGGGGGAAGTCCCAGAAATGGACTGTGTTACAGTTTTAAGGCTACGTCTGATCTTTTTTTCAGAGAATTCAAGTCTAAAGGATAAACAGTTTTAGGGATTGGACACAGAATAACATAAGGTAAGTTTATCCCCTTCCACTGGACTGCTCAATATCTTATATTTTGCAGCACAAGCTTGTTTGTCTCTCTCTGGCTGCCTCCTGCTAGCCTCTGGCTTCTCTGCTCTGCCTGTGACCTTGCATGCTGCCTGATTTTTTGTTCGGGTTTGCAAAGGTATCCCGGTGGGCAGCGGGGAGGGAGGAGGTAGCGACAGTGTGCTGGCTGTAATACAGCCTCTCTGGGTCTGTGTGTCCAGGGAAGCTGATTCTAAGACGCTGCTGAACTGTAAATATATTTTGTATATGTTTATTGCCTTTTATGCTTTTATATTTAGTCTACTTTTGTAAATATGATTTCATGTACCTTCCAAAAATTCTGGGTAAGAGTGGTAAATTTACTTTGGAGGGTAAATTTCCAATTTTGTTGGGTGGCAAATCCAACCCACTACAACTTACAAGAAATTCCCACAAAACTTAACATCCAGTTACGCTTTGTATTAAAACAAGTTTTGGAGATACTACAGAAAGTACATCTACCTGCCTCAAATCTGGGTGCAGAACAAGACTCAGTCTTGGCAATGTGTGACTAGCAAAAGAGAACGGAAGCATATATCCTGATCAGTGATGAAACCCTTCTGTAGACAGGGTAGCAGATACTAAATCCTACAGTCCTTTACAGAGAGGCAACTTCATGCTACAAGTAGAAAAAGTTCCAAAGGTGTACTACACAAATCTTCACAGCTAGAGTAAGGCTGAATGCTGAAAGGAAGGACTTGCTGTCAAGCAGTTTGCACAAAACTCCCTCTTCCCCCCAACATACTAAAAATTATGCTATGCATATGCTTTCAAAATAAACAAATTAACAAACTCTTTTTTTCCCCTACAGAGTTATCAGCTTATTACAAATATCCCTTGGGTAAGCTTAGGCCAAATATCCTACGTTAATATACTAATTAAAATAAGGACTTGCAGCAGGTCAGTAAAGTTTTCTTGAACCAGTCTGTCCAAGTATTCAATTTCAAATCCATCCTACCTTGCAAAAAACGTCTCATTTGCTTCTACCTGAAGACTCAGTGATATGTTAGTATGAACTAGGCAGAACAGTCCCTGCTGTTACCTCCTTTTTCTCTCCACATTCAATTGAGAAGCAGTTAAACACATCTAGAACTTCCACCTTAACTACCACCTGCTACTGGAGATCCCATTTCTGATTGTCAATGCAAATGTGTACTTTAAGTTTAATCAAATCTTCATTTTCAGGTTAAAATGCAACTGCAAGAAGCAAGGCAACCCTCTCCACACCCTGAGATTCAAATCTTGCTTTTCTCCCACCAGCTTCAGGTGTGGGCTTGGAATGCAAAATAAACACAGTCTCCAGTCTACCTAGGATATTTTCCCTCTGAATAGAAATAAGGTGATCTTCCCACTTGCTATGGAAAACTTACTCAACACCAACTGCTATAACCAAAATCAGATCCTAGCATGGCTAAATCCAGAATACATAATCCACGAAAAACTTCTCCCAAGGCATCTGGAAATCACTTTACATTGTTCATGTCTGTCATAGTTCAACCCTGTATCTAGGGTAGGAACATTTTTTTTCAATGGTTGAGGCATACTTTCAAATCTGATTATCTATTTGCAATTGATTGCTCATTTTGTATCTCAAGGAGAAAGGACTCTCTTCATAGGGATGGAAAACTTTGTTATAGTCTTGACCTTTCTGCAAGAATCTGCCCTGAACAAAGCTTTAAAGCCATTACTTTATTATTGAGAATCAAGTCTGAATGTGGCTTCAAATAAAAACTGGAGGAACATTATGCCAAACCAATATATATATTTCAAAATAATAATTATTTTTATATATATATATATATTCAAAACTGCTAATGATCTCCAAGTCCTCCTCTTCCTGGGCTTCTTTGGCATGTTCAAGGAAGATGCTGGAGTGGTTCTCAATGAAATAATTTCCACATATGGGATACTCAAAGGATAGATAAATCTGTTTATTACACGACACTCCTCTGTGATGAAATTAATTCCAAATATCACATATTCCATGCATCACTAAGGCAGCATCACCGAAACAGAGCCAACATCAAAAGCCCCCTCCTTAACGTTTTCCAGCATGTGAGAACCACCTGTAATCCACAGAGAAAGAGAAAATATTTGCCTGAGAGGTAACAAAATATATACATTTATAGCATCTGTGATTTCCTTCTAAAAACAAATATGTGTAATTTTCCTTCTGGTAAACTGCTGTTATGGCTCAACTCTTTTCATGAAGATGCATGGCTATTCACACAGCGATTTGCTTTCTGGTGATCCTTGATGCCTATCCAGGTAAAGATGAAAGTTTTAAATGTAATTTGCTCTGTAGTTGGAAAAGGGACCAAAATCCCTGAAGAGAATGACTCAGAGGGAAACTTAAGAAAGGGCGGAGGAGGAGACACTCTTTTTTTACAAGGATTTTTTTTTCAGTCTAGTTTAGCCCCAAAACAGTAACAATAGAAACAAAAATGACAAGGAGGGGGAGAACACATCTGAAGAAACACAGCTTGACAGTTTGGTTTTTTTTTTAGAACATTACTACACACATTTTACTATGAAATGTAAGAATCTTCAAAACTGAACATGCGCACAGAAATTATTTTCTGGACAAGACGAAGATGAATTTGTGAATATTTTCTATTTGCTGTGAACTCCCTCACAAGAAAACAGTACCCATTTTACACAATCACCTTGATTTCCATGTACTACACAAACTATTTATGTAGACCCACATGGGCTGCAGTTTAAATAAACTGGTTTTATGACAACTGTCTGACTACAGTTAGAATCTTCTCCTATTAGACAGGTTTTCTCAAGAATGTAAATGGATGAACAACTTCAACTGACGAAAGACCCTGTGCTAATCAATTTTAATTAAAAAGTTACCTCCAACATAATACTGAGAAGCTCAGCATGATTTTTTTGGTATTCATAAATACACTGACAGTTTTGGATACTGATCACACTGAATCATACCAGCGTATTTACCTTGCTGATTACTCACTTGTTAACACTGAGCAATGCAGCCCTTCCTAATCTACCTGTTAGAAAAGGGGCGGTTAACAGATTACACATTCTTTACTGAGAAGCAGGTCTAGAGAACATATAGAAAATACCTGAAATGACTGAATTTTTTTTTTAAAAGGATACTTTAACACTAGCCCAGGTGGGGGATGGTCTCTTCTCCCAGACAACCAGCAACAGAACAAGGGGACACAGTCTCAAGTTGTGCCGGGGGAAGTATAGGCTGGATGTTAGGAGGAAGTTCTTCACAGAGAGAGTGACTGGCATTGGAATGGGCTGCCCAGGGAGGTGGTGGAAGCACCATCCCTGGAGGTGTTCAAGAGAAGACTGGATGGGGCACTTAGTGCCATGGTCTAGTTGACTGGATAGGGCTGGGTGCTAGGTTGGCCTGGATGATCTTGGAGGTCTCTTCCAACCTGGTTGATTCTATTCTATTCTATTCTAGATCAAATACTGCCCACTTTTCTTACACTGTATGCCTTAAATACATCAGAACCAAATATTTGCTCGAGTAAGATATTGACAGTAACAATTCAGCTCAAGCAGATGAGAGATGACAGTACACAGTTTTACATGTTTTACAGAATCTTAACTCCATACAAGAAAAACTTTTAGTTAGCAATTGGTCAAAATGTTGAGTTTGTGCTTAGCACACCTCCACGCTTAAACCACTCCAAATAATGCTGATTAAAAACTTTCTAACCATTAATGAAAGGGATACTTTCTGAAGGTTTATAAACAGCATAGAACGTGTAAGCTGATAGAATGAAAGATCATATTTATGTTTGTTAAACATGAAAAGAGAATGAGGGGAAAATATAAAGAATTTTACCACTAGCCCATTCACATAGATCACAGAATGGTTTGAGACAGAGAGAATCTTAAAGATCACCTAGATCCAAACTCCCTGCCATAGGCTGGCATACCTTCCACTAAAAGGTGTTGCTCCAAGCCCCATCCAGCCTGATTCTGAACACTCCCAGGAAGAGGGTATGTGGATAAAATGCAGAAGAGCATAGCACTGATAACATCACTCATTTCTACAAGGGCAGGATCACATCCCTTTCCAATGAGCTCACTGACACAATATTTTCCACAGAATATATCTACTCCCGCAGAAGACATTACAGTTTTAGACTTGGGAGATGACTTGCTCCTTTCCCTTGGAGTCTTACAGTTCTGCAAATAACTGGGCTTTGAACATGGGCACTAGGAATACAAGATTGAATAAAATACATTTAATAGGTATAAAACATTCCTGTGTACTGAAAAGTCAACTTCCTTCTTCCACAGATGCTCAGAGGAATACAATTGAGAATGGAGATAACCACCTCTCTTCCTTGAGTTCTAGGCAGGCACAGTAAATCCACAAAACTCTACATCTTCCACACTGCAGAGGCAAAGTCAACCTGCTGAACTAAAACTCTTCCTCCTACAGATTCTACAAAATTATGAAGAAGCAAAAAAATAAAAAAATAGGCAGCACATATGAAGTATCTAAACTGTCATTAGACTCTCAGGAGGCAGCAGCACAAAGAAGGAAAACAATCCTGGTTGCAACACCAGTCTGGAGCTGGCTGCAGATTCAAAGATAAAACTCCAATAATGACATTTCTTTCAAAGGTTCTTGTAACTATGAGTACCAGAGAAACTTTGTTAGATGTGATTTCAGAAACTTAAATTGTTGTTCAATTCTAAAGCAATCTAGTTTCCACAGGAACAAAATTCTGATTGACAGACATCCTACAGTCTGCTGAGAGGCTAGTGAGTCTGACAAAAACGAAACGAGGTATCAGTGTAGGCCAGCACATCCAGTGTGAAATAACACACTAAAGTATTAATATGAAAAAGAAATGGGGAAAAAAGTAAGGAAAAAAAGCCAGAAAACTTTGGCAGAGCAACTGAGGATCTTTACATTGCAGAAGAATGAAAGCTGACAGAGAAACTCTTAAAAAAAAACTTTAAGGTATACTGACACTCAAAATGTCATTACTGAAGAGAGCAGCCAAAAATAAAACTGTTCTGTATTCATTAACAAACCAATGCAGTAAGCAGGGTCAGGATCCAGTGTAATCTTTTCTTCAAGATATTCTGAAAACATTCAAAGGTATAGGAAAGAAGATGATGAGCAAAGATACTTTTCCCAAAATCATAAATATGTATAAAAGTGGTATATGACAGTATTGCAATCTCTAAAACCAAACTATTCTTTCAGAAACACCTCTTACACTACGGAAAACAAACTAAGATTAAAAACCTAAGGTACTGTATGACAGTAAAAACAGTAACTTGCAAATTTTTAACACCCAAAATGAGACCAAAAAGCGGGTGAAGTTTGCTTTAGATGGAGCTATATCTGAAGATGAGGCTCTGAAGATGAGGCAAGGAAGAATACAAGACATTTCTCTTTTAGAGAAATTCTCCAGTGCTTTCTAAAAGGAAGACAGAACATAGATACGTTGTTCATGGATACAAGCTTTACAAAACAAACTCACGGTCACCAAAATCTGCCTAAAATCTGGCTTTTTAAGAGTACAGATGAAAATGTAGGACCAAATAGCAGCTCAAGATAAATTTCATCAAGAAACTAGAGATGGCAGCAAAGACTCAGCCTATCAGTTGACAGTAAGAGGAAAAGTTAAGTGAAAATGATAATTCTCAATAATCCTTATAGCTTTGTTCAAATAGTAAACATTTCTAGTTGTTGTTTTTTCTTGTCAAAAAATGGAAACCTATCAGAAAGAAGTTTTATTCTTAAATGCAATTAATTCTAAATGCAACTAATAAATGCAAAACTTTGCATTTTTTTAGAACACATCAGAAAAAGCATTTTAAAACAGCTTTCAACAAAATATGCATGTTTAAATCTACCACGTATCAATATCCTCAGAAGTCACCTCTGAATTGTGATTGTCCCAGCCATGTCTCTAAAACCACAACTGAGGAAGGTATTCTTATGATTTTTCTCAGTTTTCTAACTGTGGCAACTTCTGAAAAGCTGGGTATAGGCTGACTTTCACAGAGAATTCTCAAATCTGCAAGACTACGTATTTTTAAAAGTGTATTAGTAATATAGGAAACTAATTTCTTTTCTGAAAAAGAATAAATTCAGGGAAAGAATGACAAGTTTCACAAAGCAATCTCACCTTTCTGCTAAACTGCATCCCTGAGAACAGTCTAAAATTGAAACATTCCTGGCTTTGCTGTTTAACTCTAAAAGGATCCTTGTGTATTGATAAGCAGCGTGTCAACAGTAATAGCTCAGCATCTTGCAGGCAAAGGAGGACAGTCAAACTACCGTTCTGCTATGGATTATATCTAGCTACTGAGACATGTTCCCAAAGCCAAGTTGCCGGTCCATGGCCAGTGCAGCAGCAGCTGCTGCTTACTCCTCAGCGAGAGGAACGCACTCCACAACTGAGAGGCACATACTCAACTCCTTCCCTTACGCACGGCACCTGAATAACATACTCACCAGGCTAGAAGATATGGAAAGCAAAGTTATTCCCAGTACTCTCAGCTGATGTTTTCTAGAATCATTCACCAGAGCACTAAGAAGGGGAAAGAAGCATCCATGATGATCACATTCACTCAGCAAAAAGAAGACATATGATTCCAAGTCCCTGTTCTGAGAGTTGTATTTCATACACACAAGGAAACTAAACCCTGCAGCCAATGCTATTTGAAAACATCCCTCAACAGCACAGTAAACAGACAATTCAGACTTCTGAAAACTTCAAACAACCAAGAATCTAAGAATCCAAAGATACAAGAGCAAAGAAAGTATCCTATCTCAGTAGCAGCTATTAAGTATTGAATATTTGCCAATTGGAAGTGTCTGCTCCAATGAAAAATATTGACCCTCTTGAGATCTAAGACTAGAGAAAGAGCTCCTGATATTTTAAGCACACTGTTTACTTTGTGCTTTTAAAGACAATTGAACCTTAAGGGCTGAGTATCTGAGAAACTCAGCCAACAGGTAGCCACTTTTAACACAGAGGGAAAAGTTCCAAAAAATAAATTTAAAAATCTTAATTTCATAGCTGAAACTGAGCAAACCATTCTGTTTGACCTCCAGTTTTGAAAGCTCCTTTTGTGGCTTTCATCTCTATAATGTTGAAGCTCTGGAATTAAGACAATTGCAGAAACATACTAAGGAAGAGATTACCTCTAGTAGTCTAGGGGGTGTAGACAGAAAAATGTTGTTTGCTGTAATCAGAATTTGGAACTTTTCAATCTAAACTTGATCTAGATATAACAACACACAACATTTCCTTAAATAAAACAAAACCAAAAATGCACCAAACCAAACCAACAACCTGAAACAAGTTCTTGATTGAGTCAATACATCTTAAATTTGAGTTTACAGCAAAACAAAATCCATCAAAATCCAGCTCAGGAGAATTTTGGGTTTGAATTTCTTGAGTTTTCCAAATATGCTTCCATTACTTGTGCACATAACCACAACAGAACCAGGAACAAAAGACTCACATTTGAGTTCTATAAAAATCAGAAGCACTCACAAACATCAAGCAGGCTTCAGGTTCAGACTACAGCCAATTACTAATATCGAAAGTCTTGAAGGACCCAACAAAACACAAGCACATCCAACCATGTCATAAACTAATATGCTTTAATGAGTTAATTCAAATATTCCAGAAATAAAAATCCCAGACTTACAGTTGCTTCCCTAACTTCTGTTTGACTTTAATATGTACCAAATTTAAATCCTGAGTGAGGTGAGGCCCTGACAAAGTTAGTGCTTGCTTTTAATTATGGGGAATGCCTGTGTGCACAGAAAGAAGGAAGCAGCAAATTAAGAACATAAAAGCAACTAAGTGAGACTGTTTTGGTGTGTTAATAATAGCTTGTTAATTTGCAACTTTTTTTTTCTTCTCTCTTAAAAAAGAAAAATAATCTATCTTCCTTTCTTCCCCCTTCCTTACAATTTTCTAAATTATAGCAGAATAGAGTTCAGAGGCTACCTTCCTGCTTATTATGCAAAAAAAAAAAAAAAAAAGCCAAACATGCCTTAAAAAATAACAACAAAGCACTTTGTGACAGGGTCTTAGCAGATCATTCTTGTCAAAGGCAGGGAGAGAAGAAGGGTCCTGGGCATCTTACCTCTTCCTCTACGAGGAGAGGCTGAGGGAGCTGGGATTGTTTAGCCTGGAGAAGAGGAGGCTCAGGGGAGACCTTATTGCTGTCTACAACTACCTGAGGGGTGCTGGTGGCCAGGGGGAGGTTGCTCTCTTCTCTCAGGCAGCCAGCACCAGAACAAGAGGACACAGCCTCAAGCTACACCAGGGGAAATTTAGGCTTGAGGTGAGGAGAAAGTTCTTCACTGAGAGAGACATTGGCTACTGGAATGGGCTGCCCAGGGAGGTGGTGGAGTCACCGTCCCTGGACCTGCTCAAGGCAGGATTGGACATGGCACTTGGTGCCATGGTCTAGCCTTGAGCTCTGTGGTAACGGGTTGGACTTGATGACCTATGAGGTCTCTTCCAACCTTGGTGATACTGTGATACTGTAGGTCTAGGCAAGGCAGTAAAAACAGAGTAAGAAGTGAACAAGTGAACATTTCTGTAGTGCACCTGGCTTATATAGATCAGATCAATGCTAAAGCTGGCACAGAGAAGGGTGGATAATCCACAGCATGGAAGCACATACAGACATCAAAACCTCCCTCTTCAAGCAGTAAACTTAATTCAGCTCACATCACAGAACTGGCACTTGTGTACTCTCACACAGGGGCAAAATGGGGAGAAAGGCTATTACTACCTATTTGCAGAATCCACATCCCAGCTGCAACTAGACACACCTCTCCTTCATGAATTATGATATTCTTAGAGGCTGCAGGATTACAGAAATGCTAGGTTTCACCTCCATTCCTGTCCTGGTTAGCTGGACTGGTGCTAACCAGACAGATGTTTTCTCTAAACCCATCTGAACCTCAACCTGTCTGGTCCTGCTCTACTGAAGCTCAACTCTGGCAAATGTAAAGAGCTCCACAAAGATCTGCTCTCTTCCAGCAGCAGTTAGTAGGTCAGATCAGTATTGATGGAGAAAAGATTCTATACCTGAAATACATAATTCTCTGAACTTTTTTGTAGTTTCTCTCCAGGCTATCTTCACTCCCACTTTTTCCTGACAAGAGACAAGAGAAGAGTGGAGGAGTGGTTTGGACAAGGGAGGTAAGATTATCTCACTTGTTTAATCAGTCTCTTCCATTTACAGGCCTATAGATCCCACTAATCAAGTGTAAATTATTGCTTCTCGCTGTTCAGTATCAACAACATCTGGAGCCAAAAAAAAAGGGAAAAAAGAGGGCAGCTGACAACTCCATTTGTAGCCATGTCTGTCAGACTTCTCTCAGGCAAGATGGAAGGTAGCAGGAGGTCGTTTTGTTTGGCTTCTCTAAGCTAGAACATCTGAATGCGGACAAAGGTTTTACTCATATATTATTAAAAGAAAATAAGGGGGGGGGATTACAGAGAAGATGGGGGAACCCATCTGAATATCTTGTCAAGGCATGTTAAAGTTCCCTCTAGGAGAAATACTAAGAACTATTTTGTTTTGGCTCCTATTTTGTTGTTTGGGGTTTTGTTGTTGGTTGGTTGGTTCGTATTTTGGTTTTGTTTTGTTCTTTGTTGTTGTTAAGTTTGGAGTGTTAGGTTACTGTCACTTTTCCCTCTGTAAATAACAATACAGCACTCTATTAAAAAGGAAGAAGAATTGAGGAGAAGTTTCAGGGTCAAAAATGAAGAACCGTGTACCACCTTTGTAAAGGTTTTTTGTTTGTTTGCTTTTTAAAGATAACAGCTATAATATTGGGAAAGTTCATGATGAGTCCTGAAGGCATAGAATAAAAATCAATACTTTGCATACTCACACAATTAGAAATCTAAATACAGATTTCATGAAGTTGTGAATACCTTGAAGGCCATTGTACCTGAGAAGTCTCAGATTCCGCTACGCCTCAGCTAAGATTTTTTTTCTTTATCCCTTTTGGATAACAAAATTTCCAAACATGAGCTACATTTTAATTCCTGGTAACAGTGAGCTTAAATGAAGTCATGACTTACCTAAGAATCATGTATTCCCTAGTGAACATACACTTTAAAATTGTAAGGGTTTCTTGAACTTAACTACAGCAGAACTGTCACTTTTATGAGATAAAATTAGTTTTTCAACTCAGTTGAAAGTGCTTTCATACAACTGAACTGAAACAGAACACATTCGATACCAATTTAAATGCCCTAGCTTTTACTTCTAAAAATCCTGTTCAGAGGCAAGTTCTTTCCAGCTTTCCTAATTCACATAATTTACTCAGTATTAAATGCTAGGAGCAATTGCCTATCCAGAAAAGAAAACGGGGATGTCAGTCAAAAATCAAAATCGCAAGCAGCTACACAGATCATTCAGTAGCCAAAGAAACAGGTGAAGAACTCAGAGAAAATTTATTAAAAAAAAAAATGTATTTCTACCTCCAGTGGCACAAAAATACACAGAATTTCAGAAACACACAATTAACTTTCCAAGGGGGTAAGAACTATCAGTCAGTTTAAAATGCCTTCACATGGCAAAGATACATTTTATCTATTGGTTTCTGGGAAAAAAAAAAAGGACAAAATATTGTCTATACAAGAATTCTGACAAATCCCAAGACTGTTAGGAAAACATGGTCCCACTGTACTTTGAATATTGAAATAAAACACAGAAGGTATGTAGTAACTTCTGGCCACCCCTTCTCACCCTATTCTAGCACAAAAAAGTATGAAAGATTAAGGCACTTGTTAACAAGAATGGGGTCCTTGGTACTTTTTCTCCTAAATTTACCCTGCAGGAGATTTCTGCTTGTTTCTCTGAAAAGATGCCTTTGCTTCTCATACAACTATGTCTTTATTATAATTCAAAGGTCTTCTATTATCAAGCTCCAAAAACTATTTGAAGTCTTATTTGTTTTCATTTCAGAAAAAGATCTTGGTAAGACTGAGGCTTAAACACCAGTGAGACTATGGTGAACAGAACACCAAACTTGCTGAGCACTTCTGTTTCCCACGAGGAAGCCATTCCTTCTACCAGTAGGCATCTCCCATTTAACACTGTAACTCCCTCAGAATACAGGAGTAGTTTACTAAAAGCAGCTACTAACCCAACATTTAAAATACAGTTCTGTTTACAGCTATGCTGGATTGAAGGTTTTCTTCCCATGCCGTGGATGCTTTACCTAGGTACCTTCTTACACGCTTATCTGATACATGCAAAGAAAAAGAAATGGGGTTCTTCACGTAGACATATTAGCACACTATCTTAAGTGGTAAGTCCAACTTTTAAAATGAGTAAGGATGGTAAGTCTGGCCATGCATGTAATGTATCTCATATACACATCTTCACATTGTACATAAAAAAACCCAAAACAAACCACCTCACTCCTAGAAAAAGGAGAATTCATATGAGTTATTTTTACTAACTCTGTAATTTGCATAACGTACTTAATTTTAACAACAACCACCACTTTCAGTTCTGAAGTCACCATTCTTTAGATAGCACATTTAATATGACTATGACTTTCTGAAGAGTGATCTTTGGAAACATCATGTTAGGTTTAATACATCTCGATTACCTTTCATTGTTTGACATCCCTAGAAGAGATCATGAAAAGGCCACAGTATCAAGCCAGAGAGCTAAGGAGGTGAATGGGTGTTGACATGAAATATGGGTCTTTTCTTTCCCTGATATTTATTTATCCCAAAGCATTTAGTTGTAAGCATTGTATCTGAATCTAAATGATTCTCAACGACCACTTGGGTTCCAAAGCTCAGTCCCCATTCTTGAAGGCAACAAAGTTTCATACTACTTTAATTAAAAAGATCAAGCTCTTAACTTAGCAAAGGTAGCTTTTTTTTGGCCCACAACTTCTTGCAGACAGCTTCTTCACCACCTCAGTAGTCAGTCAGCCTAAAGTCTTCTAATTTTTAGCCTCAAATTACTCAGGACTAGCCTGCACACATTTGCTCATCTGCTCTTACCCTGATCTGCTCTTGGGTGTTTTAAGTACAAAAATATATTTGCAAGGCCCTCGCTCAATCTTTTTCAGTTTGGACTTTCCTAGATCAAGTTCCCCCGTTAAGCCAGTCTCCACTTCCCAACCATTACAACCATCTTGTTCACATCAAAAAGATCTACGTAAGAATGTAGCTGTTTATCAAAACAAAATTAGTAAAAGCCACACCAATTGAAATAATAATACTGATTAAAATGTTGTACTCTGCAACTAGGTATATTAATTCTACTCTGTGTTCAGATACAATTGAACCTCTTAAGTAGACAGAACCTCTCATGTACAAACAGGTCACTATTACAGTTCTAATCCATAGCAGAATAACTTAGCTAAGGAGATATTTGAGCGACTATACACATCCAATAACCTACAGTTGTTTACCTGATGCAGTGTACATTATGACCTCGTGCCTAAATCAAATATTCACTATAATCTGTTAGTCTTAAACACTCTAACACAGGAAACATGTGAGAATCATTTATTAGTACACTAGTATTTCAAACAGTACTAAAAAATAAAAACAAAAGTTAAAGTAGACAAGTCACCTCCCATACTGCAGAGAAGCTCCCTCCCCTCTCCCCTTCTCCACACTTTGCAAACAGTGAGTACAAAATATAGTTATTTTACATTGTCATTTGGTTTGTCAAAATGATGCCCATTGGTTGATTGCATTGATTTTGCATGTGATGCAAAATTTCAGTGGTACACTACAGAAAAAGTACATTTGAGAGTCAACAGTATTCTCATGACTGTGCTGACAAAATGGGTGTCATAAGGAAAACCAATTCACTAAAATCATCAAAATACTTCTAGGTAGTTTTGTTATCACAGTACTTAAATTTTAAAAAACATTTCTTGGACATTGAACCCATGAGTTCTCTCTTCTCTTTCCTAAACTCTCTTAGACTGGGGCATAAATCTAAAGCATCTCCATTTCAAGGTAACAGCTCAGGGCAGAATTCATCTGACTTGAGTAAGATACAAAACTGCGTACTTCAATGCAAAAAAAATTCCATCCCACTTCCCATCCCAGAACCTTGCATCCTCCCCTCATTTCCTTCAGTGTTGCAGCAGTGCTGGCAAGCTGCAGAGAACACCTGCATGCTCTAGGCAGTTTAAGTCCTCTTCACTAGTCTGAAAAGGCCAAGCAGGAAGAATCATCCCATTACAGGTAAAGTGGGGATGAAAGCAAACTAAAATCCTCGAGTGTGCAGTGCAGAAAAGGACCAGACCAAAACCAGACACACAGCTGAGCATAGCCTGAAAGCTATGACAGTAATAGCACCAACCACCACATCATACTTTGGTACTAAAAACATGAACCACTCCACTACTGCTATGCACAATGATTGTACATGTATGTAGTCCAGAAATGGAAGACAAAATTATAAAAACTTATAGTTGAAGTGACTATTTATACAAACGCTAATGATTTCAATTGTCATCAATGCCCTTTTAACACACACACACACACACACAACTTACATCAACTCCATCACATTGTATTTACAACTAAAAATTCTGGAGAAAATTTTCAGTAACCTGCTTTCAGTAACCATCCGACTGCTGAGAATCTGGATGCTATTCCTCTAATGCTAACATAAACCAACATGAATCTGAAGAGGTACAGAAACTCAGAATCAGATAACATAAAATAAAGTCCTTGCAGAACAAGGACTTTATCTGTCATAAAAGCAATGCTTTGGTTTTCCACACTCAATACCAAGTAAAGACGGATGTTATCTCTTTGGATTAAACTACTGCTACATGTACATGGAGCTCCTATGATAAACTCAAGACAGTTTTCACCTAAGAGGAATACCCAAGATGCTTCGGCTCTACATCTGCCATGCTTTATGAACTCAATGCATTCCGAATTAAAATCTTACTTAAAAAATAAAGTACACTTAGCACTATTATGTGTGAATGACATCAAATGCATGCTCTGATCAACATGGTAAAAGGTTTAGATATATCAGATTGTGCACTTCCTCATCAATATACAGGGTGAGATTCTCTTCAAAGTTACCTGGAAGCAAGTCTAAAAAAAAACAAAAAGAGAGAAGGGCACACCTGTGCTTTTCATCATTACTAGCTATACCAAGATACATAATTTACTTCTTTCTTGAAATGCATGTCAGCCAAATCTGAAGACAATAATCTAGAACACAACACAACTGGTCAAGTAAAACCACATGACTAACGTTAGTGCCGTAAATGCCACTTTAAAAAGTTGAAGAAGAAACTGATATTCTTATTCCAAATTTTATCTCCACATAGCTTTCAGGAATGGAAAGGTATATTGGAAACACATGCAAAACAAGATTTCTTTTGTCTAAAGGAAACACAAGCTAGCATTTATCTCTACCCCTCTTGGCCTTTTTTTTCTCCCACACCCATTCAAAATGTAAGATGCATACTTGCAGAATTTAATCATATTAATTGCCACATAATAAACAGTTTATCAGTGTCATTCCTATTAATTCATTCATATGCTCCTGCACTGTAATTGTTCCACACTCCACAACACCAAAAGCTATTATCACTGTGCTTTCACAAAGTCTTATCAGCGTTTTATATTTAGAAGTGTTTGAAGCTATCCCAGAAGTCAGAATATGCCTCAACAAATCAAACCAAAGAGAGTCATCTAAAACGATACCACCTTGATTCACTAGTAAACTGTATAGGATCTTCAAGTAGACATTCAAACATTTTACAGACAAAGATCTCTTTCCCACACTCTTGGTGAGAATACCTTTTGCCACCTTAAATGACAGTGGTAACTACCTATTCAGGAAAGATAAATCACACATCTCAGTACTTCATGTGTCTGAAGCACAAATCAGGGCCAGATGTGCTATTTGCAAGACCTAAATTACTGTATCAATCAGTAATGAATCACGGGAACGTGTGGGCATTTAGTGGATGTTTCACTGGAAGATATTTACTAAGACGCATATGTAACAATTCAAAGCAGACGTACAGCAGCTTTCCTCAAGTTGGTTAGATGGGCAAGGCGGTACCCAAAATCCCTATGCAAAATAAAGATGCTGCATCTCTGGTTCCCTGAAAGTCACCTGCATTGTACTGCGAAGAAACAGGAATGCTATTTATAAAGCTGTACATGAAACTGTGTGTTTATTTTAAATGCTTTTTTTCAGAGGACTGATACAACATCTGTGTGGAAAAGCCTGAGGAATCACAATGAGCAAGCTACCCTACACACCGTCAATGCTGCTATTTTCAGTGATCCATCCTGGGTTCGCTACAGTGCTCCTGGCATCACCATGCTACTGTGACTCAATATTTATCTGTTATATTTAGTTACATCACAATACTATCAACACTACCTAAATCTCACATGCAACTTACACAGCTAATAATCTAATCCAGTTTCTGAGTTCATTCTTCAGAATTCTCCAGTCAAAAACCCAAAAGTCATTTGAGATGAGCAAACATCTGGATGCCCGTAAATCATTCATTCTCTAAAAGGGTGTGCGGTCATGCATAATCACTGCACCTTCTTTCAAACGGTAGGTAATCTGCTATGAATAAAATAGTGTGTGAACTGCAGTGGTTAGCATAAAACCACTTGTGAAAGGAGTGTGCCAAAATTGTCTCCAAAACATGTTTAATAACGAGACTTCTGTTTCTCAGCTACAGAAGCTCCTCACCAACGGCCAGCATTAAGCTAAAGCAATTGCTTACCATTCACAACAGCAAACAAGGCCCTTTAAGCTTAGTATTTTGAAAAGTTGTTTGTGTGTGTGCAATGACAGAACTGAGTGCTGAAACTTCTGCTGACAACAAAAGTCACCTGCTATGCCCAAGTCTAGCATTTTAGTGTAATCCCAAGGAAAGCTTAATTCTAGAATATTTTTAGCCCTGGCTTTGAAAGTAGGCAGCACCTGGAATCAAAAGCATTCGGGTGGAAAGCAGGCAGGAGAATGCAGTCAGAAAAAAATAATCTTTGTTTATAATCAAAACATAGTGAACAATTATTCTTATAAAATTCCTTGTCAGGAAGAAAAAAAATGCAAACACATTGAATGGTGTCACTACAGCAATCTCAGCTTCGGAATCAGAAACATAGGGAAAATTAGAAAGTCACAATATTGCTACATCTTTCACGTCCATTTCGCAACACAGACACGACTACAGAAAATACATGAAAGATGAAAAATAAATAAAAACCGGCTTTTGAAACTGAGTAGTCACTAAAATATGGAGGAGGGACAGATGGAGTTCAGCTTTAATTCTGTATCGCCATCTGATTTGGGGGATTCTCTGCATTTTCTTGGTGTTGATTAGAGACTCGTTTTCATCCTCTCTACAACAGTGGTAACCCGAAGCAGGCAGCTGGAGAACGCTAACAACTACCTCAACTTCCTAGGTCTGATACAAGCCTCAAACACTGGTTTAATAGTAGTTGCATAATAAGACTCAAAAGGCCAAGCACTCCTACTGCCTTATACATCTCTATTTCTACACGAATGAGAGTGGAGGGAACGCTGTAGACAAAAACTGAGCACAACCCGAGCTTCACTAGTACTGCCACTAACAAGCTGCTTATTATGCAGCAAAGAAGGGGCGAACCCAACACCTGGCGCACAAATATGCAGACACCCAGTGAATAGGTGGATCTACAGAGAGATATCTTCCCTTTCCTTTCCCCAATAGGCAATCCTTGATGGGTGTGCCAGGAATGGGATACAGGGGGGAGGAGAAGAAAAGGGGTGGGAAGTGGTTGCCGCTTGCTGCAGCCAGCCTGAGTGATGGTTAGGCGGTTAATCATGGTGGCTGAGGAAACATCGGGTCACTTCTTCCCCTTCAGCCTCCCGTGTAATAACGAAGGTGGGCAGCGCGGCGGAGGCACTCGCCGTGTCACCGCCACCAGTCAAGTGGGGGACCCGGATCCCGCACCGTTCGCACGGACCCGCTGGCGGCGGCGACTCAGGTGGGTGCCGAGCAGAGCATCCCTCTTCTCCACCCCACACCCAGCCCGTGCCCAGCGGGAGGGGCTGGGCACGGGGACACCACCACCCCCTCCCCCGCTCTGCCCGGTGGCGCACACGCCCTGCCCTGCCCTGCCCGCCTCCCGCTCCCCGCGGGACTCACTTGCCGATCACCTCGCAGAGCTCGTACACGTCCTCGAACAACACGTCGTCGTCGGCCATGGTCCGGGCGGGGGGGATCAGCCCGAGGGGCGGCGGACCCGGGGATGGGGGGCAGGAGGGAGAGAGGAAGGGGGGACGAGGGAGGGGGGA
>WAAF01009146.1:0-57343 GCA_013400475.1 Tricholaema leucomelas | reverse complement strand
TCAGCCGGCTACTCCCCAGCGGCAGCGGCGGGCGGGCAGATCCGGCTAGTGGGGCGGCGCGAGGTCCATGGAGAAGGAATCGGTGCGGCGGGGAGAGGGGCCGGCGGCAGGCGGCAGCGCCGTCTCGCTCCCTCGCCGAGCGGGCAGGCGGGCGGCCGCGCGCTCCCGGCCGAGCGGGCGGGGGGGCGCGCGCCTGGAGGGAGGATAATAGTGGGAGGGGGAGGGGCGGGGAGCTGTAAGAGCGGCCGTTGATTACGCTCCCGGGCGCGAGGAGGAGGAGGAGAAGCGGCAGCAGCGGCAGCGGCCGCGATAGGCGCTCGCTTTACTGGGGGGCGGGCGCGCGCACTCCCGGCCGCCGTCACGCAAAGCCGTCACGGCGCGCGCTGGCGCGGGGGCGGGCGCCGGCGTCCGCGGGAGCGCGCGGCAGGCCGAGAGGCGCGGCACGCAGGCACGCGGGGGGCCGCGTTCGCTTCCGCTCCCTTTCTCCCCACCTCGTTCCCCCCCGCCGCCAGAGTCGCGCGGGGCCACGCCCACGAGTCGTTTTGGGGGTCGGGGAGGGAGAGGAGAGGTCGGTTGTGGCGGTGCGCGCAGGCGCGGGCTGGGATGACGTCATGGCGCGGGGAACGGGCTCGGCGGGGTGGCTGTCGGTGCAGGCGGCTGCGGTGCGTGAGGGTGCGGCCGGGCCCGGGCAGGGGGGAGCGACAGCGGCGAGCAAGGCCGGCTGGGGTTCAGGTACTGACGTCGCTTGTCTCCTCCGCTGCGCGCTCCGCGCTGAGTTGCCTGGAACTCAGGCGGGCTCGGCGGCAGAAGGACCGACAGCCTCGCTGCGCCGGGGGTGCGGGAGAACGCGCGGCCCGGAGCTGGAGAACGTGTGGCGTTAGGAAGCTGCGGGAAGCAAAGAGAGAAGACTCGCTGCTTTCCGCCTTCAGGGAGTCGAGGAAGCCGCTCTCTGGATGCAGGGTCCAGCGCTTCAGCACACACGCGTCGTCTGTAGGGACGGGCATCGTTTGTCCTTTTCACAAACTCGAGTGTAGTAATAAAGAATCTATGCAAAGCTCGGCTTGGGGAGCTTTTCCAGGGCCGATTAAGGTGCCTTACCCCCCCTCCATGAGGGTGTATTTCCTGCAGCACAGTTAGAACTATTTTTTGTGATTAGGAAAACGGTCATTAGCCTTAAAAGTAGTGCATTAAAAGAACCTTTTAGGAATACTGTTAAAACCGCTTATCCACTAAGGCAGGTGACTGATGGCTGTCGTTTCTCCTAACAGCCGGATAAAAACAATGTCCGAGACATCTTGCGTATTTTGAAACACCATGTGCTTATCTCACAGATTGCATTGTATTTTTCAACACCTTGCACAGAGAACTTGTCGAGGAAGATACATTGTGTTTGTATACTTTTTCCAACTTTCAAATTGGCTGGTTTGTAGAAGAAAGCAAAGCTTCAGTCAGCGGCTGCTGCAGTTTGCAAAGCGTTTATTTTTGCCGAGGTACTTTAGCACACATGCAACTTCTTAAAACTCCTTAACAAAGGTGAATTGTTTGCAGTCGTTCCCCACACAGAGGAAAAAAACACCTGCCAAAGCAGAATTATCTGATTAAATGGTTTAAAGGCTGGCTTTAAAATGTGGAGCTGACAACACTTCACCAAGAACACTTTATTCCTGTGTTAAGGTGAATTGAAAGCAAGTAAAAGCAAAGAAAATAATTGCACCTCTCTCCTGCACAATGGTAGCATAGAAAGTGAGAGACACTGCTGTGATCTGTGCTCTATGCCATACAAACATGTTAAAAATACGTTAACACCAGCTGATACTTGGAAGGCCACGAAAAGCCAGTATGTTGAAACTGTTCCCTACATTTTGTACAGCTAAACACTTGGATGACCATTTTTTCTTTTCACAGGGCCATCAGGCTTTGTACCCCATAGGCACACAATAGTAAATTTTAGAAAGCAGGTGAGCGTTCACTTTTTGAGCTGAAACTGTCATCTGACTAGATCCTTAAAAGTTTCCAAGAAGGAAAAAGGTTTTCACTGGGCAGGTGACAGAACACTGGAACATGCTGCCTGGAGAGCTTGTGGAGTCCGCTCTGGAGACATTCAAAACTAGCTGAGATGCATTCCTGTGTGTCCTACTCTAGGTTACCATACTCTGACAGGAGTGTTGGACTAGATGATCTTTCAAGCTCTTTTCCAAACAGTAACATTCTGTGATTCTGAGATACAAAAACACAAGGAAGAAGAATGCTCATAACAGATCCCTTCCCAAGCTGAGGTAAATGCTTTTGCCACTCTAGCAGTGTCACTTTGTGGAGCTCTCACCTTCCTCTGTGTGCCAAGTGCTGAGAGTCACACCAGGGCACATAACTCGGATGTGATGGATTAAACTGAAAATAAGGAGTATCAAGCATAGTACATGGATGGCTTTGAGTAAAAATAATTGTCATAGAACGAACTCTTTTAGGAACTTTGAAGGGTAATTGGGTCGATTCTGGGATGAGACCGCAGGTACGCATGGTTTTCTGCTGGTAGGTGGACTCTCAGAGCTCAAGTTGGCGAGTTAAGTGTTGTTACAGGGAAGTAATTTCTTGAAAGGCAATGAACAGAAAGGAGCTTTCACTGAGAAAGGTGTTTCCCTGACATATACTTGAAAAGCCCTACTACCTTCCAGTAAAGAGGGTAACAGATGGGTTTTTATCAGATGGGCTGAGCTGCCCTTTTAAATTTTTTTTATTCTGTTCTGGAGCAAGGGATTTAAGCTTGTTAAAGCAGCTGTGGCATTCACTGCTTAGGCTGGCAAGGAGGAGGCAAATCTATCAAAGACCACAAATGTGTCAGTTGTCTGCATTCGGTGCAGGGGGAGAATGAGAACAACTGCTGCTTATGTTAGAGTTGCATGAGAAAAAGCTGTCTGAACTGGGATTTGTGTGCAGATCTATATCATAAAAAAATTGCATACTGACCCAGCAAAAGCAACAAGGATGCCACTACATCAGCAATTGCTAAAACAAATGAGAACTGTGCTGTAACTCAGCTTCAGAGTGACTGGGCTCAAAAAATATGAGCATTGGTTTGCTGGCAGCTGATACCCAATAGTGTGACTGTCCAAGCAGTGCATATACAGATGTTTGTGATCATGAATTTCAGCCACAAGTTTGAAAGTAGTCATTCATTTTCCTTTCAGACAGGCATTCTTGATTTTCACTCATGTATCCAATACTTTTCCATACAGATTCTGTGCTTTATTTAAAGGTTTAAATTCTGAAACACATACATCTAACATATTATTGTAAGGTATATAACAATAACATTTGTCATACAAGCAGAAAAAAACTTTACACTTGAGACCTGAAATGATTTACTGGTAAAGGTAATGGTTGGTCCAAAAATAGTTCAGAGCATCAAGTTGTTTCAGGGCTGAGAGACTTCATAGGGAAAGAGCAAGAAAATGACACGGATTACTCACAGGAAAGAAATGCTTAATATTCCCTAGAAGCCTTCCCCAAACCACTGCCATGTGTTTGCCTTTCTTATTTGTCAGTTTCTGGGCTACCAGCTTAGGGTGGTGTGTTTCCAGGCAAACCACTGGTATAGTTCAATTCGAAAGTTTACTTTAAGGTGTCACAGAATAGCTGAGTGTGTGCTTTGACATTCGAAAACAAAATTTTTATGGGGTTGTCAAGCTTTATTTGGCTGTGGTGTGCAGGGTGTGTG
Source organism: Tricholaema leucomelas (assembly GCA_013400475.1). Lineage (NCBI taxonomy): Eukaryota > Metazoa > Chordata > Aves > Piciformes > Lybiidae > Tricholaema lacrymosa > Tricholaema leucomelas. Next base: position 53,628 of record WAAF01009146.1, on the reverse strand, counting down.
CATACCACCTGCACACTGTTGGTAAGCCACAGGATAGGTAAGCTGTTCAAAGGTTGTTTATGGAACCACACTTATCAGTTACATTCAAACCCCCTTTACAGTGTTTTCATTTTAAGGTGTGCTGTAAAAGGTACATGATGGTGAACAAGAAATTTAGGATTTTGACAGTGTTCTATAATCCAAAAGATATAAGGAGCACCACATTCTGTGCCTCAGATGTAACAACACTCAGGGTACTTTGATTTCTAATCTGGTCACTCCTAGAGGATGATACTGGCACTGAAGACAAGTATGAACTGTTGGCACTTTGAGAGTGTTGAAGGCCTAACATATATGTCCGACAAACTGGCACCTGGTTTAGGAGTGCAAATTCTATGAACTGAAAATAGTTTGTATTTTGGGCAATAGAAGTGTATTTTGGTTGCAATGAAGAGTTACAATGCTCTGATCACAAAAGACACAGACGTATTCAATGCCTGAAAAAAACGTGCCTCTAGAGAACCATAAAAAGCTGTCAGCCAACTCTTGAGCAAGCCTGGATACTTCTTACAGAGGTATATAATTAAATCAACTTAGAAATCTACCATGTGGCAGTCTGCAGCTGCAGAGCTCAGGTGTAACACACTGTACAAGTTGTGCCACACTGTAATTAAGGAGGCCAGGTTTCCCATGAATGCGTGTCTTAACAGGTGAATGATGTTTGTCTAGGAAGATAAATCCCCAGCTGCATTTTTCTCCTTAGTGAAATGTTGGTTGGGTATTATTTGTTTAGTTGTTTTTTTGAAGTTCCTCTGCAGTGTCAGTTCTCTGTTGTTCAGTGAGAAGGGGACTTCAGCTGCCACCTTTCCTTGCTGAAAACACTATTAAGTCTCTTTTCTTCAGCCCCCTATCTTCAAAGGACAGTTGGAGCTTTTCCCTAGAATCTGTACCTTGCCCCCACCTAATTCTGTTGAAATTGTCCCCCAGGTTTAAGAGTTCCTGGGAAAAACACAGTCTTGGATGTCTATGTAAACATGCAAACACAAACCTCGTTTTTTTTTCCAGGCAATCAGCTAAGAGCTGCCTCTTTTGAATGAGGAGTTTTTTACTGCCCAAACATGGTGACCACGTGCCCTTCACTAGATGTTCATCTCATACTGACCCTGCTGGGAGAGACTTCCAGATCAAGTTATCAGCCAGGTCTTGGTCCAGGAATGGTAAGGGGAATAAGTCATGTTCCTTGCCTGTAATTAGACTATAGTCACAATTAGAAATTAATCAGAGCAACGCAAGTGAAGGTTAGCAGTAAGTGAAACCAAAAGTGAGCCAATCTGATACTGAAGAAGCTCACTGTAAGCCTTCAAATTCAATTTCCAGAGGTGAAACAGTCCCACGCAGGAATGGCAACATCAAAAGAGAGATAAAAACTTCAAAATTATACAAACCTCAATTTAATGAAGGTTCTTTTTCAGCTATTCCTTGCCATTGGTTTTATTTTTCCCCTTCCTTGTGTACAGTGTACCTGTGGACAATTGTGACTGGGTTGCTGGAGACATTTATTTTCTCCCCAGTTGCAGCTTTTCCTCATTGATAGGTATGGATTAAATAACAAGAATTGTGGAGGAAATCTCTTCATGATAGTTTTATTGAAGTACTTTTAAATTAAAAAGCTCTTCCAGGTTGTACAGTGGAGAAACTCAGGTAATAAAAACAACTCAGAATTCTGCTTATGTTTCCAGCACTGATCTGAACAGAAATTTGCAACCATATGCTACAGTCACATGCCTATATACAGGAAAATAATTAAAAAGCACATCATGAGGAGAATATTAAAATTCTACATGCTAGTACCAAAAGAGAAAAAAACACCCAACAACCTAAAACCCCACAATGAAGAAACAAAACAACCCCCAAAACCACAACAAAACTCCTTTGTACTTTCCTTTGGTATCTGCTTTCTTGCCCTCCTGCTAGTTTTTGTAGAAATATATTAAGCTCTTCCTGAGGGGACAGGTGCCACCCCAACAGTCAGGAACTCCAGAAGGGCCCCACAAAGCAGAGTAAGCACCCAGAATGAGTTTGGTGTAGACAAATGGCAAGGAATACTGCACTTAGAGGAAATCCATATCTATGTTATCCCTGTGTAATGCTGAACTTGAAACTGTCAGTTACAGCTCTGTAAAGAGCCTTTAGACTCACAGTGCTGTAGGGTGTGGTCGTGATCAAAAAAAGCTAATAAGATATTGGGTATATCAGGACAGGCATAAAACAAGGCAGGTGTCATTTTGCCTCCATATAAAGATCTGGTGCCTCCACTGCTGGAGGGCTGCAACATTTCAGGCCTCCCCATCTCCAGAAGGACACAAAGGAGTCTACAAAGAACAGAGAGAAGAGGGCAACAAAAAGAAACCAAGGAATGAGCTATCTGCCTTTCCACTACAGGGAAAGAGGCTGAGACATGTCCATCTGTAGAGAAGACACCTGGGGTAGGATATGGTCAAGATCTAGAAGATCATGGAAGTGGCAGATAAGGTGAAGGCAGAACTGTTGTTCACCAGGTCCTGCAATACTAAAACTAAGCAGAGCTCAGTAAAACAAAGAGTTAAAGGCAGATACATGAACATGCTGTTAAAAAAACAACAACAACAAACACACACACACAGAGAACTTGCTGCCACAGGCTGCTGTGGACACCAGGTTCAAAAGGCAATCAGACCTCAGATATGCCAGGGGTGACATATCACTATAAACAAACAGTGGAAAGAATGGGCAGGTATGCAGTGGGACACCACTCGCACAACAAACCTAGATGCTGGGAAAGCAGAAGAGGAACTGACTGCAGATAGTGCTGAGGCTTTGATATACTTTCTAGCCTACCTCCTGCTAGCATTGCTTCATTTTTATTTTATTTTATTTTCCATTCTACAAATTGCACAGTCAGCTTCTCCACATTCAGGGAAATCACAAGCATCAGCATGCTTGGAATGCAAAGTGTATCCTTACCCAAGATGGCCATGTTATTGATCTCAGACTATCCCCTGTTGAGTAAGTAGGGCTAGGAGGATCCATTAGGGCATTTCTTATGTTCTCAGCCTTTTAGTTTCATCCTATGCTTAATTTTTAATTTCCAGCTGTGTCCTTTATTATGTCCTCATTCTGCCAACTGTTTATTTTCCAAGCCCTGTCTATGAGGTTTGAGATACTTACCTTTATCAGATCCCTATTTCTCTTAACATGTAGTAACACCCCCCAAAAGTTAACAAGGCTTACAGCTGAAAACTTCTTAGACACAGTTTATCCTATAACCTCAGAGTGAGCCAAGTTTACCACATTTTATAAGTTTGGAAGAGAACACGAGTTCTGTAAGTAATTATTTGCCAAGTACTCTCTGTTCCTCCTTTTCAGCCTCCTTTTTTCCCCCCTTTCCTCCTGGTTTCCTCAGCTTTTGCCTTCCCCCCCCCTCCCTCCCCACCCCCCCAAGTTGGAGTATCTTCACAGAAGTGAGCAAGCACTGCTCTGTCTGGCCACTTCATTACTTCCCACTTCCTTCTTACTCTTCCTTATTCTTTCCCTCTCTGAAGTGTTACACTGACACTGCATGATTATTCACATTAAAACTTTGAGACTCTCTTGTCCTGCAAGAACAAAACCATCTGCAGTGGAAAGAGTTGGTACTGACTTCCTGATTCAGACTGGCCAAGTTACCACTGAGAAAGCTTTCTGTAAATATTCTGCCTTCAGAAACCAAATTCATAGATCATTTGCCACAGATCTTTTAAATTTGGCAGGGAAAAGAGTCCTAGAGGGGACTGTGTGTTTTAGTGTGTCCTGTGAAATTCTATTCAGGTCTGTCAGAGGGAAAAACTGGGAGAGATGTAAGCTTTTTATTTTTTCAATGGCTTATGTTGGCAGCAGCACTCTGGCAGCCATCCATAGGAACTGGCCATGGGCATTCTTGTTCCAGGCAGCATCCACTGCACACAGCACTGTGCTGAGAGCCTGACACTCCAGCTTTAGCTAAAAAGCTGTTGTGAAAATGAAACCTCGAGACAGCAGAGAGAGGAAAGAGTAAAATCATAGTCTGTAATAGTCCTCTCTAAACTCAGCACAAGTATCTCTTTGGTCTCTTCCTTTATGAGCTTGAACTGTGCTCCTCTGATGATCACTTCTGCACTTCACATGGTCCAAATATCAGCAGAGATCTTTCTGAGTAGTTTGAGACCTTTCCATTTAGGAGGAAAAAATAATTATACAGAAGAAAAATCTTTGTTTCTTTGGGAAAAGGTATTTGTGTGCTAAGTGGGAGACTATTTTCAGGACTGCTGCCCTTTTAACCCTCACTATTGGGAAGTTAATGGAGAATGTTACAGATGGTGGGACAAAGTGGGAGTAGCATCTTGATGTTAAGACAGGAGACTGACACACATCAACAAATTGTTATTTACCTCTTAGTAAAGTGTAATCTCTGGTTCATTGTTTATACATGAGATGAATATCCTCAGCTTCAGCTTTTTTTGGCCATCAGTGGTCACCTGGAGTCAAGACTTTGCCTCCTGTTTTCTCATAGCTCCAAGTGTACAGCAATATCATACCAGCAGCAATATCTCTGCTCCTTCACCAGAGTAATATCCATATGTTATAATGGGAGCAGAGGAAAACCAAAGATCATGCAAATATATGAACCTTTTTTGCAGAAATGCGAGTATGTGTATAAACTTAGGATGCATTTTTATGAATGATAACTCCTAATTAGAAGCTCTGTTTGACACTGATGATATCCTTAGCAAAAGTAACACAAAAGCATCTAACAGAAATAAACTCTGAAGTTTGTATTTTTGTTGTAAATTAAGGAGTACAAAGCTTTAGGAGTAATTATGTTTTCTGTGAGGCAAAGAGCCAGAAGTTACACATTTTGATTAATTCTAAATACTTCCTGCTTTAGTCAATGTTGAGCTTAAGGAATTTAAGAAACTCAGGGCTCCAATGCTGCAAAAAAGGAAACCTAAGGTAACATCTCTTGTCTTCTCCAGCCTATGGAACAGGTAGCTGTGTTGCCTGTCACTCGGAGTCTGAACTACCTACTTATGGTGCAGTGTTTGTAGACTAGTTAATGCCATCCCTGTTGCAGGCAGTCCAGCCAAATCTCTGGGCTGTAACAGGCACAGGAACAGAAAAGCATCTCAGAGGCCAGCTCAGAGCAAGAATATACCAGTGTCCTCATCATGCTGTCACTGTGTGTCTTTCAAATCCCTCAGACTCCCTTGGTGTTTAGATTCTCTTTGAGGGAGATTTACAAATTCCATTATGTGCTTTACACCCACAGGGCTTTGGGTGTGCCTGTGCTCAGTCATTACAGTTCTGGATAAAGGACAACTCTTAGACAGCAGATTAAGGAGTTCAGTCATAATAACTGACATAATAACTGATTCTTTCAAAGAACAGAATAGGATTAAGTGTTTTCTTCTTTCAGAAGAAAGGAGATGCTGTCTGAAAACCTTCTAACCTAGCATTGATATCCAGTAATTAACTGCTGAGTACTTCTTTACATTCATTGTCAGAACAATGGGTAAATCTTACCAGAAGTGAAAAAGCTGTGACTCATAGTACTAGTCCTGATAGTGGTTGTGTTGTCCCTCCTTTGGTCAGAGCTAGGAAGATTGTCACAGCAGATGTGTTCTGCAGTAGTTGCACCTGTCCAGAACCATGTCAGCCCAAGAGTGTGAAGGGCATGCATACCAGGGATGGAATGCAGATAGTTGTACAGATACAACTAATGCCAGCTGGTCCAGAAACCCAAAATTCTGATAAGTGATCATTAATTCTATTTTCTTTTCTTGTGAGTTTCTAATATGAATAATCTCACATCATTTTAGACACCAATGGTATAGAGGTCTACATCTAAGCTAGTTATCTGGGGTTCCTTCACAGCCAGTCAACAGGTACAGGCATTCCTGGGGCATAATCATGCTAGATATGCTGGGGGTAGGTGGCACAGTGAGTAGCTCAGCAAAGGTCCTAGTTTTTCCTTTAAAAAAGTAGGGATATTTTGCCTCTGACCTTCCAGAGAGGCTTAGTACAGTAATGGATGCCCTCAAAGAGAGAAAGAAAAAAAAAAAATCACTAGCTTTTAAAAGGTAATGAGAAATGTGTATTTTTTTTTTCCTATCTGGCTTTCTCTTTCAACAGAAGTGAAAGAAATATCTCCTCCATGTGTCTGGGTTGTCCTGTGACCGACAGGCACCACTGAGTTTGATAGGGATCTACCTTACCCAGAGTGTGAGCTGCTAACAAGAACATTGAGCTTTGTAGCTTGTATTTAACAACTGGCTCAAGCCAGAACCTCTTAAAGACGTGGTTCTCAGCAGCTTCCCTCTGCATCCTGAAATTAAGTATTACCATAATAAAGAAGTTCTAGATACTAACTTAATCTAACTTAATGAACAAACGCACATTCAATTAATCTCTGAAGTACTCTGCATGAATCACAGAATTGAAAATCTCTCCCAGAGCATCGGTACCCTTGCTGTCAGATGGCAGCAAGTCTGTTAGTTCCAGTCTTGCCACATTCTGAAATTAATTAATCTCAACCTGCTGTGGCTGGTTGGCTGTCAGAATTTCTCAGGTAAAAGGGCTGTGTTGGTATTCCTCTTTTGGAGAACGTGTTACCAGTTTCTCTGCCTGTGTGCACCTGGTGTATCAAATTTGTCTTTGACCACAAGATATGTCTTGTGATGTTATTGCTGTTTGCAGTCTTTGCTTTTCCTTATAGATATTCTCACAGCTGTTTTTTTACAGAATGGTGACAGCTCTCAGTACCCCAGATCCTGCTCTCAAAAGCACACACTCATTTTCAGTTTTCTGTCTAATAAAATGTCAGCAAATAAGAAGTTGTTACATTGGTACTACTCCATTATTTAACACTATTAAACATGGATCAGAATTGGCATCCATTCATGTATGTTTTTTAACATGTTTTCTGCTAACCTTCAGAGGCTGGAGATAATGGAGGTTAATGTTCTACTAACAAACTCATATTTCAGAATATAATGGTTAAACACAAACCTCAGAAATGTCAGACATTACTGTATCAGGCATACCACAGGCTTAGAATATCAAATCAAATTGAAGATGTCATCTTTCCAAGCTGTTATGTTTTCTAGCAACACTATCTCAGAACAGTCATAGAATTAACCAGGTTGGAAGAGACCTCCAAGCTCATCCAGTCCAACCTATCACCCAGCCCTGTCCAATCAACTAGACCATGGCACTAAGTGCCTCATCCAGTCTTTGCTTGAACACCTCCAGGGACAGTGACTCTACCACCTCCCTGGGCAGCCCATTCCAATGGCAAATCACGCTCTGGGAAGAACTTCCTCCTAACATCCAGCCTAGACCTCCCCTGACACAACTTGAGACTGTGTCCCCTTGTTCTATTGCTGGTTGTCTGGGAAAAGAGACCAACCCCCACCTGGCTACAGCCTCCCTTCAGGTAGCTGTAAACAGCAATGAGGTCTGCCCTGAGGCTCCTCTTCTCCAGGCTAAACAACCCCAGCTCTCCCAGCCTCTCCTCATAGGGTTTGTGTTCCAGGCCTCTCACCAGCTTCATTGCCCTTCTCTGGACACATTCCAATATCTCAACAGGAGAGAATACTCTAAATACATACCTAGGACTAAGGGACTGCTGACTGTACTCTCCTTTTCCAGCTGAGGCATGCAAGTTTGTTACTCCTTTGTACTGGAGACAACTACTTGCTGTGCGACAAGTCTTCCTACTTCCTCAGTGGTATCATTTGTTTAGTATCAGTACAAATCTTTAGTTCTTCTCTTAGAGGTTTCACTTGCAAATTAAATCTCCTCTGTCTGTTTTCATGTTTTTTCAATAACATCTTAAAAACAGCTGTCCCAGTACCTTTAAGCATAAGAGCTTCCCCTCAACTCTAGTGTGACTATGAGAAAAGGCAGTATAATGATGTGCTGGGTATGGTGTGTAAATTAATTACATTTAGCAAGAAACTTGTTTGTAAGAGTAGGTTTGGCAATCAAAGTCAGTATTCTGGGGTTTTTTTTTGGTTTGTTCTCCCCCCCCCCCTATTACTTTTAATCTGCTTAATTCACAAAAAATCTGACTCAGGATTTAGGACTATGACCCTGTTGTTGAATAACAGACTGTGCCTCCAGCCACTAAAACATTCCTAGGTTTACATTTAAATTGCAAAACCCTGCATCTGTAGCTGAATATCCCTCTTTAAAGTACTGTTTCCCAGGTCTTTGTGGCTGATAGTCACTTTCAGCTAAAACTGGACTCTGGGGAATAAGAGCATGAACCTTTCCAACTGCAGGGCTGTCAGCCATTGCTTCCCTCTCCTTTTGACAGCACTGGCACTTGTGACATGCACGCTCCTTCCACACAACTCAAAAAAGGACTTGTGCCACTGCCTCTTGGAGCAGGTGTCAGAAAAGTTTGTGTTGTGATTACCTTTACAGGCCTCTCTAACTTCTTCAGCTCCTCAAAAGCTTTGCCACCAGCAGCGGTGCTTGTTGCTCAAGCACTTTGCCACATCCTCTGGTGTGCAGAGCAACAGGCTTAGAAAGCTTGTTCTGGCAGCTCTGTCAGGCACAAATTTGCCTACAGCATTCATCTCTCCAAGGAATCTTTAAACCCTTTCTTGTCTGTCAGGCTAGGTATTCTAATGATAGCATCAACCTCCCTCGTGTGATCATTTCCTAAACCATTTTAGAAAATGAATGGATTAATGAAGAGTTATTATTTAAATTGATGGAGCTACCCTGCTCTTTTTGACTGAAGACACGAGCTTTTTCCACAACTGCTACAACTGCTGCCTAAGCATCCTGCAGGTCCTAGGTGCAAGACTCTATGCCTTAGCTTATACCTCATACTAAAGTTGCTATGACTAAATTTCTGAGAGTGGGCTCATATGCTAAGCTAGTTGTATATAGCAGCATGAATCTCTGACTAGATTAATTTTCTCCACTGATAGCTCACTAATTTAAGTTTGATTCAGGTATCTGCTATCCACTGTGCTCTTCAGTGAAGTTAGACTCTTAGTTCTATTTTTCATTCCAGGCTTTGTTCTGGAAGCATACAAACCCAAAATATTTGAATGAAATCTGATTCATTCCCTGTCTTATTTCATAACCCTGGCTTTAATCTAGTGCTGCACCAGCTCCTGGCTTTTTCCAGAGCTATGGAAAGTTGTAGTCCCCTGCACTGGCCAGCCTTACAGCTGATGCTGTCTTTTAACATCATCTGCAGCACAGGAAGTTTTCTCAGGTCTTGTACTTTGAAGCTATGGATGACAGTCGTAACTATCACTCATCTCTGAAATATGCTCCCCAATACTGAAAATGTTATGGAAATAATTTGCTATGGATATCCAAAAGATGCTGGCAATTTAATTGTAATTAGAAAAACGCTCATTTCAGCACTCAAAGGTTTTTATCTTCAATGTGAAAGTGTTACAGGTCTCAGCAGTTCTGTTACCCTTAGTGTAACCTTGTTTTACCAGAGTTACATTTGAAATCAAAAGTTAAGATTTCCAGAGGAGCTTCTGCTTTTTGTTTTCCTTTAGGTTTAACTTCTTCTTTGAAACAGAAGGAGGCTGGTCACATCATTTACTCTATTTCTTAGGTACTATGTTATGTATTTGTCTGATTTTTCATTTTACCTTCCCCTCTTTATGCTTTGATTTTATTTTAATGTTGCACTAATGGCACAGTAGCCCTGAATATAGCAGAGGATTGCTCATGAGACTCTCTTAAATTAATTTTATGAAAAGAATTGATTAAATGTAGTTCTTGGCTAAAAATTAAATTTTTTTCCTGCTCTTTGTATCACTCAAGGTCAGTTTTAAGCACTTTTATAAATATCCAACAGATAGGCAAAATGTCTCAGAAAATATTTTTAGAAGGAGAAGTAGCACAGAAAAAAAAAAAAATCCCTCTTGCTCCCACATGATTGTAAAGCCCTGGGATTCAACCCTGCAGCACACTCAAGTATCACATCTATAATCTGTTTCTTAAAGTTGGGATCTTTCCTGTGTGAGGAAGTGTGGCTTTAAATATCAGAAAACTTTGTTTTGTCTGTTTAACTGAATCAGCCCTCTGTATGGCAATAGCAAACTGAAGTGCACTCTGAAAGCGTGCCTGGCTTGTTTTCAGCCACTGCAACAAAAAGACCTCCCTCCAAGGGGGGATTAATACAGGAGAGATAGCAACAAGGAACCCCCCTTGAAATTCATCACTTAGCCTACCTTGGATAGCTATTTATATGCTATTGCTTCTTGATGCAGAACACCAAGCCTTTGGACTAGATCTCAGATCATGTAGGCTGGACAGACAATAGGAAAAACACATCAGTCCTGAATGCCATCCTGTGTTTTTTTCACCTGTGTCTTCTTGGTACACTTATGGAAGAGATGCTAAGTGAAAAGTGACTCAAGGGGGACACTCTTTAAGGTATGTTAGGTTGTTGCCAGGAATTCAGAATGAACGATCAAACAATTTTAGTCTTCTGTCTTTAACATAGCATACAGAGATAAGGAAAACCAACACCCTACATGAATATAATACAAAATCAGAAGAATATTTCCTGCTTCAAGTACCATCATGTGGAAGAGAAAAGAAAAGCTTTGCTGCTTAGACAGCCATTTAGATGATGCTTTGGCAGAGAATAAAATCAAGAGTTCTGTTGATATAAGGAAAGAAATATGTGGAACAAAGAGATCAAAGCCAGTCTACACCGTAGGAGGACCAACTAGCATAGCCTGGTGTCTCCATGATGTATTTATTTAAATACTAATTTAAATGCATATGTATTCAAGTAATACTAGTTCTACATTTCTAAAGCTCTGTTTCTTCTATTTGCATGTTGGTCTTGCATAATTTTGAACAGGTCTAAATTATTTCACTAATTTTGATGTCAGCCACTAATATTCTAAATGAAGCTGCCAGAAAGTTACAACCATGATGTACCCAGTAGAATTACTGCTGTGAACTTTGCTGCAAGCTACTGACTGTGTAAATAAATTCAAAATTCAAGTGGTGTAATTTATCTCAGACTTTCTGCAGTTAAGTTCCTCTGCAATACTTCTCTGGAGTTGAGAATCAATATGGTGTTAAGATGACAATACTGGAACAAATGATGCATATTTTCTAGTTAAGTTACATATGTTAAGACCTTGAAACTAATATCTGTGGCATACCAATGCACCAATACCAAAACTTCTCTGAGAAAGAAGGTAGGCATTTGACAAAAACTGGTTATATCTATGAATGCAGTTACCATTTAAAAGACAGATTAGGGCAGCAAACAATGGGGACTATTGAGATGGAACCCAGAAAAATAATCAATGTACAACATTTGGTCAGCAAGAAAATTTGGTTTGTTGCAAAAGTTTCCCACAGCCCAGCATTACAATGGTTAAACTTGAACCAAAGTATTTGGCAACTGTGCCCTGCTTGGAAATACTTATAGAGGGCTAATACTTAGCAGGTGGTAAAATTTTCCTACCAAGGATCTCCAAGCATTTTACAAAATGTTAATAATCAAGCTTCATAAAAAATTCATGTGTAGCTTTCCAGATGTGTCTGCTCCTTCAGGCAGGCAGTTCAAAGCCTAGCCTCACAAAGCCAGCCTCCACTCAGTGCCCACAAAGTGTTGCCTATCCCATTCAGAGAGGAAATCTTCAGAAAGCAGGTGGATGTACCAGAAATTAATAATTGATATGAATTATTATTATTATTTTCTGTGTTAATATTAATTTTGATCATTAGTATGCAGAACCAGAGGAAATTCCCCAAGATTCTTTGGATTTTCAGTCAACAGGAAGCAACTGCACAGAACTGAACAGTTTAAACAATCAGAACTCAGAAAATAGGAATGCAAGAACAGAAAGAATTCTAACTAATCCTATGGAGTCTTGGTATTCACTCCAGCATAGGTACTCACCACTTCTTTGTTCCCCAAGTAAGTCTCCTGTATCAAAGACGCTTTCAAACTCATGGTGATGACCCCAGGGTAGAACACAAAGGCTCCAAGGCTGGTGTAGAAACACTGATGCAAAAAGATGTGGCTTCTAAAATTATCCCCCTTTATATACTTCATTTTGAAACTCAAACTGGCCAATAGGCACTAGCACCATTGTTCTAGCCAATGAATTCAAAGCTTCCTGCTTCCTTTGACCACGCAGGCATGATGAGGGCAACACCAGACACCTGACATGTGGTGCTAAGCCCCCTAGCCGTCAAGGCTTTGCTGGGGCCAAACCCTTGTTGTTTGCTCATCTGACTCACTCCCAGGCCCACAACAGGAGGAGGACAGCAAGGGTTAAACCGGTCTGGTAGGATAGAGAAGAGCAGGGCACCTACTTGTTCTTCACTCATGTGCCACAGCTGCTAATGCTCTGATGAAGACATCTAACAAGCCCCCAGAAATCAGCACTAAGACAAACAGAGAGAGACTTATCAAATCTATTCCTGTGTTGTCACGCACCATCTACACTGAAGGAAGAAGGGTGTAGAAAGCTTAGAAACCTTAGAAACCTTTTTTAAAGTTACACTGCCAGGTGAAGCAAGAATCCAGTGCTGATTTTGAGCTGGGTTTTATTCCAGGAAGGTACAGCACAAATGGGAAACGAGACAACTGTTAAGATATTAGACAGCTGAACAGATTGTAAGTGCTCTGGACAATCTTGTGATTACAGCCCTTGTGAGCTTTGCTTAACTGCTGGGTAAATTGGTTTAAACAATTATGAGTAGGTGCTAGACACCTCAGTGGATGTAATGTGGTATGAACAGTTTTTTTTCCATCAAAGAAAAGGCAGGTTTTTCTACGGAAATGAACCCAAAATATTTAAGTTCTGAAAAGATCTTTGTAGGAATCTGTGAAAAAAAAGCTTATTTTGGTGCAGGAAGAGGAAGTTTTTATAGAAATGTGGTGAGTCAAGCAAAGAAATGGCAAAAGAAGTGATGGAATGGCCTGAGGCTGAGTACAAGTACTCAATGATTAATGTAATTCAGTCTGTAAAAGAATAATGATCAGTGAGGTGGCAACATTTGCAATATGACTAAAGTGTTTGGGATAATTAAAATAAGACAAGAATGAGAGTTGAGGTTGCTCATTTTGGAGAAGAGAAGGCTCTGAGGAGACCTTATTGTGGCCTTCCAGTATGTCAAGGGGCCCTACAAGAAAGCTGGTGAGGGACTTTTTAAGGTGTCAAGGACTAGGGAGAATGGATCCAACTAGATGAGAGGAGACTCAGATTAAACGTTAGAAAGAAGTTCTTCACCATGAGGGTGGGAGACATGGGAACAGATTGTCCAGGAAGGTGATGGATGCCTCGTTCCTGGCAATATATAAGGCCAGGCTGCATGGGGCTCTGGGCAACCTGATCTAGCAGAAGGTGTCCCTGCCCATGGTAGGGGGTTGGAACTAGATGGTCCTTAAGGTCCCTTCCAAACCTGACAATTCTGTGAAGGTCACTGTTGTAATAGATAAGCTAAGTTACAGAACATCAGATGAAAATTAACGTGGATATTGCATTTTGGATGAGTTGCTTGAAATACTTATACAGATGTCAGAGCTCCAAGCTATTGGCAACCACTGGAAAAAAAAAGAAAGTTTTGGCTGAAAACTTCAGTGCAAATCTAGGAGTGGCATGGAAGAAGTTATAGCTTTATATGCTAAATAAATCTATGACTTATTTGGAATTATCTTAGTTCTGGTTGTCATGTAAAAAGAATGAGCAGCTGAAAAGAAGAATTTTAGAAGCAACTGGGAAGAACAACATGGAAAGATGTAACCTCAAGATTGTAAACCTCAAATTAGGGGTTTCTGTATATGAATTGGGTGGATAACTACAGGAAATAAATTTTGTGTTCTTGTATTTTTGATTATAAATCAAGAGCAAAGAGATGTTCAGTTAACCCAAAAGTCAAACAAATAAAGGTAAAACTTATATTTCAATAAAGTCAGAATGGATAGCAATGGATGCAATACTAGACTGTAATTCTGAGGCCATGAGTAAAAGCAGATGCAGGATGCTAAGAGATATCTATGTTCTCAGAACACACTTCAGTATGTGTAGAGCTGAAGAGGAAGGATAGTAAAAACTGTCATAATTCAGGAACTTGAAAGCAGACATTAAAATAAGGAAATGGACTATTTAATCTTTGTACAAAGCCTCCTCTTGAAGATTTTGTCTGCCTCATCTGAAGCATCTGGAACTGTTAACAGCTGCTGATATGATCCTAGATCAGATGGTGTCATCTAGTCTACCCATTTGGAAGTCGGAGTTGCTAATTAGAGGCATCAATATGAACAATAGAAAAAGATCAGCAGATTGTGTCACTTCCATATTTTGAATGGGCAGATGCTTTGTTTTGTTTAATCAGGAAATCTATTTTCACAGAGGGTATATAAAATTGAGCATAATACTTAGTTTAGACAGTATGGTTATCCTTAGGTTTGGATATTTCAGTTTATAATGAGAGCTTTTATAGTTACTCTTAGTCAGCAAGAGACAGACAATGTATAGGCATGGAGGAATTCCTTTGTCAGTGCTGAGGAGCCCATGACCTATATATCTCTGCATCTGCCAGTCTTTTACTCCAAGGCATATCCGCCTCAGTGAAGTACTTCATGAAAGAAAGGAAATGCAGCTATGGCCAATTTATAGAATCATAGAATCATAGAATGGTTTAGGTTGGAAGGGACCTCAAGGATTATCCAGCTCCAACCCCCTGCCATAGGCAGGGACCCCTCCCACTAGAGCAGGCTGCTCAAGCCCTCATCCAGCCTGGCTTTAAACACCTCCAGGGAGGAAGCATCCACAACCTCCCTGGGCAGCCCGTTCCAGTGTCTCACCACCTTCACTGTAAAGAACTTCCTCCTAATATCCAGTCTAAATCTCCCTTCTTCCAGCTTAAACCCATTCCCCCTCATCCTGACATTACTAGACCTTGTCAATAGTCCCTCCCCAGCCTTCCTGTAGGCTCCCTTCAGATACTGGAAAGCCACTCTAAGGTCTCCTCGAAGCCTTCTCCTCTCCAGGCTGAAGAGCCCCAACTCTCTCAGCCTGTCCTCATAGCAGAGGTGCTCCAGCCCTCTGATCATCTTTGTGGCTTTCCTCTGGACTCGCTCCAGCAGTTCCATGTCCTTCTTGTGCTGGGGGCTCCAGAACTGCACACAGTACTCCAGGTGGGGTCTGACGAGAGCAGAGTAAAGGGGCAGAATCCCCTCCCTTGCCCTGCTGGCCACACTTCTCTTGATGCAGCCCAGCACATGGTTGGCTGTCTGGGCTGCATGTTTATTAATAATAATGGGCTGCATTTATTAATAATCTGCTGTTTCCCAAGCTTGGCCACAGCTATCTGAACAAACCAGAGGTCAGAAATATTTCCATTTAAAATAAACAGTCATTTGCAAAGTGACTAGTTATCTCACAGACTCCTCTCCTCATCTTTGCTTTGTTCCTTTCTGCTTGTATGACTGAGTTTTCCATTTTGGAGAAGGAAAAAAAAAAAAGGCAAAAAAGCAAAAAAACCAGAAAGTGCCTAAGATGAGTCCAAGCTTATATAGTCTTGTCATTTGTACTGCTGAGTTTATGTCTTCTTCATTTCCCCAGTAGTGTGGATATCCACAAAATAAGAAGTCTCACGTGCTGTGTCTTGTCAGCTGATCTTAAATGTTGATGGACTCAATGCAATGTGATATGAAGGCCAGAAATCTCCTGGAAGACAGCTTTCACTCTTTGATGTAATTGGAGTGAAAGCAAAAATGAGGCATCACACTCCATGAGAGGATATCAATTACACAGTTCAGTTTGAAAACCTTGTTTAGTGTATATTCCTTTCAGAAGGAGATTCATGTGCTGCCCAGGGTGGGTTGTGGAGTCTCCTTCTCTGGAGCTTCTCAGAACCGGCCTGGATGCATTCCTGGTCAGACTACACTAGGTGATCCTGCTTTTGACGGGGGGGTTGGATTTGGTGATCACTGGAGGTTCCTTCCAACCTCTAACATTCTGTGACTCTGTGTTGTGGGTGCTGTACAGGAAGGATACATAGCTAAAGAGACCTGTGTAATGACCCGAGTTCTCTTGGTCCTATATGACGAAGCATTACTCCAGGTTACAACTTCATACTGAAATGGGCTGCCCTGGCTGCAAGCTGTGAACCCTTACTTGCTTGGGGCTGTCTCCAGTTCAATGCAACTGGGTATAAATAACCATGAGTTTTCCAAGCTGGGTATTTTGGAAACCTTCCCCACTACTCCTGATCTAGGGTAGGGTGTCCCTGCCCATGGCAGGGGGTTTGGAACTAGATGAACCTTGTGGTCCCTTCCAACCCTGACTGTTTGTATGATTCTGTGATACTCCCTACCATATTATTCAAACACTTTATTAAAATAAAGTACTGGTTCCAGCCTTCTGCTACATTATCCAGCAGTTGGTGATGTACCGGCATTGCAGCTTCTCAGACAGGAGCAGTCAGATGAGGCTAACAGCTGCACCATGGCAGCTGAACTGGGACCCCTTTGCTCTTCTGCCAGAGCTAATCATGCTCCATTTCTGGGCTCCAAAGACAGTGGAGGTTGCTCACACTCCACTAGGGTGAAAAAAGTAAGAGACATGAGGCAGAAGGGAAGACATAAACATGCTTCTGCTCAGGCATTTACCACTGTAGTGTGAAGCCACACTGGATAAGTGCACTCTACCTATTCCAGAAGTCCAATTAGCTATTTCTACAGCATCTCTGGAAGCACTGAGGTGTCGTTCCAGACCTCCTTATGCATTAAAGCTTATTTAGAAACATCTTCATCCTGTACTGCACCTTAGCTCTTGCACTAGGGAGCTGAAGTTGATTTGGTGTAAGTTGGTGTGAGTTCTTGTTATAGGATGTTCACAACCTATCTCCTTCAGTATGAAGGGATTCTAATCTCATATCTTGGTCTTCTGTTATGGAAACTAGGCTTGTATTTATACCAAGGCTTTTTGTAGTTTTGTATTTTAAAGCCAATTCTTACAGCCTATCAGAGTTTAACTTCAGGGATTTACTACTCCTGAGCTTTCCATGTCCTCTCTTTGGTCCAAAAATGTATAGTTTTATCCTTTGTCTTACAAACCAAAAAAAGTTTCTCTTAATCTCAGTGTCTGTGGCTCTCTGTCCATACCAATCCTGATCAAAGGTATGTCTTTAAACTTTAAAATATTTTCTATAGACTATTCCCATATTCTTCTGTGTGCCTCATTTCAATCCTTAACTCATTTCTTCCATTCTTCTCATACTTCTGATCCCTTCTCTCTCTGTTCAGCTTACCCTGTAGCTTGCATGAACCTCGCTCTACCAAAGTGTCTGTCTTGTCACACTTGAATCCCACTGCTGGGACCTTCTCTTTAATGGACAGTTCAGGTTTCCAGAGTTTCCATATTTCCCTTCAAGCAATCCTTTCTGAGAAGCATCACCCCTTCTAACTCAACCATTACCATCTACACTTGGAGATTCTTGGTTTTTTGAAGAAAAACTTGTGTTGCATGTCATGTCTATAGATTTAAATAGCTGAGTCATTAAAAAGTCACAGAGTGAAAGCTGCAAGGGCAATATACAGAATCTTAATGTGGCTACTAAAGGAGAGTGGTTTTTAAACATAAGAACTATTGTCAGTGAGACACTGCCTGGGGCCCTGGAAACATTCCAGCCCACAGTGCAAGGTTTTTTTTCAGGGTGGCAGCAGGGTGTGTGCAATTACATCTCTACCTGCAGTTCAGCTTAGATGATTGTTGTGGTTCAGCTCAGCTAGCTAGCAGTGCCAGAGACAAATGTCACAAGCCAGAGGTCACAAACCACTATGATTAGACAGTTGCCTGGAGTAAGGATATAGGAAGGAGCTTCCATCTTTTAAGGACCATGATGCATGTGCTGTTGTTCTGTGCCTTTACCTCTGCCTTCACCCATCCCCTCCTCTCACAGGAGAGTTTCTAAGTCTTTCTTATGACTGTGATTAGAAGTTGAGTCTCACCTGCTCTGATTGAGTCAGGTTGAGCAAGGTTAAAGCAGCTTCTTTAACTACTGTCTGGCAGACTGGGGGAGAATCTCCTGTTTGTCTGGCTGAGCTGACTTCAGCAGTTCCCCTCTCAAAAGTGCAGTTGATCTGATAAGGATTTCCAAATCCACTGTTCCTGGGGCTTTAGCAACTGGTTAGCTTGGCTTCTGTGATCCCAGCTGATGTAATGTTACCAACTTGCTGTTCATTCCAGAAACCTCTGGCCAAAAGTACTATTAGAACACTGCAACTCTGGGAAGAAACAAAACTGCAAAACTGGTGGCTGGAGGACTCCAGGAGGAGTGTCTCTGTTGTTCCTATGTTAGGTGTGTTGCTTGTCAGATATCAGCTTAGAAAATGCATCCTGCAAATTAAGATTGTGTTTCTCTACAGCCTGTGAGTGACCAGCAGCAGGATTTCTGAATTTGAGATGCAGTCGATGGGTTTCATTG
This sequence comes from Tricholaema leucomelas, assembly GCA_013400475.1. Lineage (NCBI taxonomy): Eukaryota > Metazoa > Chordata > Aves > Piciformes > Lybiidae > Tricholaema lacrymosa > Tricholaema leucomelas. Next base: position 35,139 of record WAAF01009146.1, on the reverse strand, counting down.
CAATTGAATTCTAATGATTCATAAAGACACTTAGGCTCCCAGAGGTGTGTGCAGTACAAGTAATAAAGACTAACATTTGTCTATGAAGATTTGGTGACTCAATTTATAAAGAGCCCTGGCAAATTCTACTGAGAATTGTAATTTCTAAACCAATTTATTCGCTAACTGTGTAACAGGTTATTTGTTGGCTGACGCTGTTTACACAGAAATAAAAGCAATGGATGTTTGAATTTTGTATCAGGCTATTTAACTTCACAATGAGGAAAGACAAAACTTGAAATCTATCTAGATACGGATTGCATGGGTGCACTGCTCAGTGGATAAGGAATTGACTGAGCAGTCGCATTCAGGGGGTAGTGGTCAACGGTTTGACGTCCAGATGGAGATGGGTGACAAGTGCTCTCTCAGGGGACCGTGCTGGCACAAGTGCTGCTTAATATCTTCATCAATAATATAGAGAGTGGGATCAAGTGCACCTTTAGTAGATTTGCAGCTGACACTCCGGTGAGGCACTTGATGCCATGGTCTACTTGATTGGACAGGGCTGGGTGATAGGTTGAACTGGATGATCTTGGAGGTCTCTTCCAACCTGGTTGATTCTATGATTCTATGAATGGTGTGGTTGATATGCCAGAGGGACAGAATGTCATCCAGAGGGACCCAGACAAGCTGAAGAACTTGGTCCAGGTGAACCTCATGAAATTCAACCAGGATAAGTGCAAGGTCCTGCACCTTGGGACAGTCCTCATATGCAATACGTGCTGGGGGATAGAGAAGAGCCCTGCAGTAAAGGGCTTGGGGGTACCAGTAGCAAAAAAGCTTGAAGTGCACCAACAATGAGCATTTGCATCCCAGAAGGCCAATTATATCCTGGGCTGCATCAAAAGAAGCATGGCCATCAGGTCAAGAAAGGTGTTTCTGCTGCTCTACTCTGCTCTGGTGAGACCTCACCAGAAGCACTGTGTCCAAGAAAGACATGAACTTGATGGAACAGGTCCAGAGCGGGGCCACAAAAATGATCAGAGGACTGGAGCACCTCTCCTGTGAAGACAGGCTGAGAGAGCTGGGGCTGTTCGGCCTGGAGAAGAGATGGCTCCAGGAAGACTTAATAACAGCTTTCCAGTACCTGTAGGGAGCCTACAAGAAAGCTGGGGAGGGGTTGTTTACAAAAGCATGTAGCAGTAGGACAAGGGGTAATGGTTTTAAACTAGAGAAGAGTAGATTTAGATTGGGCATTAGGAAGAAGTTCCTTATTATGAGAGTGGTGGAACACAGATACAAGTTGTCCAGGAAGGTGAAAGCCCCATCCCTAGAGACATTCAAAGTTAGGCTTCATAGGGCTTTGAGCAACTTGATCTAGTTGGGCATGTCCCTGTTTACTAGAAGGAGGTTGCCCTAGATGATCCCTGGGGGTTCCCTCCAAACAGTGTATTCTGTGATTCTGTGAATGATTCGATTGTATCAATATGCAATGGCAAAATACTGAAAATCAATAAGGCCCCACAAATAAAACCCCATGGACAAAACTCTGATTACAAAAAGCCAGTTGCTTTTTGAGGGAACTGAGAACATTTATTATGTTTTCCTTCAGCCCAAAGAGTGTCAAAAATCATTCCTATATGTATGCTTTCTGGCTCTTTGGTGGGAAGACTGGCACAAGCTTTTGCATATCTGGATATTTGTAATGTGTATGTTACGACATCATCTCAAAATGTACTGCTGGCAGTAATGGAAGCTTGTAGAAAGTATGGAAATTTATGCTTATATTATTTTTTTCCTTCTGATTTATCCACTCAGCTCAGAAATTCTTTTGTCTAGCATCCTTGGTGATCTTTTCTTTTATTGCCTACAGTGGAATTATAATGACAAGTATCTCTAACAGGTAGAGTGAGGGAAGTGCCAGTAACATTTGTGATATTTTTACAATACTGGGCAACTTGCAGGTAGTCTGTTCACTATTAACCTACCTAATATCCAAGAGTTAAATCAGAAGAGGGCAGTAAAGGAAAATTACATAGGAGATGAAACAATGGGAAAAATATCATTCCTTGAGGAAAATTAGCAGAGTGGGGAACAACCCCCCCCTCCATGTACCTGGCTTCATCCGGTCTAGGAGTGTTTACTCTTCCCAAGGCTTGGAATAAAAGAGAATGCTTAAACCTCACAAATTCCCATCCCAAGTGAGTTGTCAATAACAGAAGCTGATATCCATAGAGAGAGAGGTGAGGAGAGAAGCAGATGCAGCAAATGTGATGCAGCAAAGTGAGTATCCTGGAGCTAAGGGTAGCAGAGATTACTCCAGGGCAAGGAGATGTACATCTATGGACTTACTCACTGTGTAAATGCACTTTCCCAGACATCTTGTACATTTCAGGGACATGAATTAACAGTGCTGTGTTTCATGGCAACAGTTAGGGATGATCTATGAACTTGATTGGGTACCTGGATCCTTTCTGGTATAGTTAATTGATTACCTGGTTTCACCTAGGTAGGGATGCAGGGACCAGTGCAGTCCAAAGAGACGAGATAGGCATTTTTTTCCTAGGATACATACCCATAAGAAAGTAACTCATGTGTGAAATTGTCCACTTAAAGCACTGTGAATATTTCAACTGCAACTGATTGCGATTCTAAAACAGTTGGTAGTGTCTTTCAAACAATTAGACTGCAATCTAGGCAAGAGGCTTATTTGCTGTGTTACAACTCATATTCAGGTGTAATTAATTTTTTTTCAAAGGTGAAACAGTGACCACAATTGGACTAGCAGTTGTTGTTATTATTACTATTAAAATGGCATTGCTGCATCATAAGCCCTCATAAATGCAGTGCTGTTGGACTTAATAAACACCTGCATGTGGTTTGCTGTATTCCAACTAATAAGCATTCCAAATAGAAAGAGGATTTTAGTGAGAGCACTTCTACTGTAACCAAAGTTCCACTTCATACCTCTGGAATGTATAGCAAACACTGCACTGGTGGGTTTTTTGCTTTCATTACTGTACTTCTTTCAGCAGCCTAGTGCTGTTCTGACCTTTGTGCATGCAGGATTGTCCAAATGTCATCCTTCCTAGGATGCAAGAGAAGTTTATTGGTCCATCAGAAAGGGGAAATTTCTTCTGTGCAGATTATCAAGCAGGACCTGAGAAATTAGGTTTGTGCCATGTTTTAGTTAATTAGAAGAGTTAGGTGATAGGTTGGACTTTATGATCTCAAAGGTCTTTTCCAACTTGGTAAATTCTGTGATTCTGTGACCAAACTGCCTTTTCCAGTACCGCTTCCCTCCCTAATGATACACCAATCCCCCTGGAAGGACAGCAGTGTTTGAAAAAGTGGAGCTGAATATTTTAGACCAGTTATTTGTGACCCTTAACACATGTGCCAGGTTGGCTAAAGAGCAAGGTTTAGCACACTCTCATTACCATGTAAGCAAGGATGCCAGTACCACCATATTTCCCCCTTAACTGGCTGGTAGCCTTGGGCCTGGAGCATACACTGCACCTTTAAAAGACATGTCTCTTTTTGTCCCTGAATTTAGCACCTACTGAGCATTGCCCGAGAGTCACTAGAAGCATCCTTGCAGGTAGTACTTTTAGGTACCCTAATTGCCTTTAGGAGTTACGGATTAACTTGCCTCTTTATTCTTAGGAACTCCAGTGAGAGGCTAAAGCATATCCCTCTATGTTGAAAAAGTAATAATCCAGTTTGAAGTGTAGTGAACAAACAACTTATTCCTTTTTTTCTTCTGCCTAAGCAATTATTTATACTGTGTAAGTGGCGATTATATCTTGCTCCTGGAAATAGTTACCCATATTCACTTGTTGGTGCTGCAAGGGGCAGTCAGTGATGAACCTGACTGTAGCAGAGCCGTAAAAAACACTTTCACGAGCACAAGATTACCCCAGACTTCTGACAGAATTTTCTCTTTTCTGGGAAGAATTTCTTCCATGTGTGGTTAAACTGAATGCACTTAAGCTTGTTGAAGTTAAATATTTTTTTCTAAGTTGCAGTTTGCTGTTTGAAGACAAGGTTATTGCAGCTCATCTGAATAATGGTTTTCTTCTTAAGTGAGCTAACAACAGTGCTGTCCCAAAGTACTAAATTAAGGAGCAGGAGAGCCTGTAGGAGTTTAATTTGTAGGTTTACGAGGGGGTACAAAACCAGTTCATCTGTTAGGAACATGCAGATGAGAGACAAAATTGGTGCACCTAATAATCACGTTCAAGAGTAAAATGTTTGGGGATTGTAACAGTTGGAAAATTCCAGGAATCTCTCTAGGCTTCCACAAAACTAAACTTGCTTTGGAGAAGGAAAATGTGCTCTGCCAGACAGAGGCTGAGGGCAGACAGTGCCTTGATCATTCCCAAACTTCAGAGATGTTTGAACCTTTCATCACATTCAAAAACCCATTTATATTGTATATGATGCAAAAAAAGGAAAAGATATTGCATCTGTGATTAACAGGCAAATATTTAGAGGGAATATGTTAGTAAGAGGTTAATTTTGGCTATTCAGATAGCAACGATTATCTCTAGACTTAGTAGCTGAGTAGAAACTAGTTGCCAAAAATGTCAGCTCCCCCCCCTCCATTCCTATGCCTTATTAAGGCAAATAAAAATGATTTATGTAACTAAGATTGACTTGAGAAAAAAATAGTAATGGTGCTAAACTTAATTTTGATGAACTTTATGAGGCTGTAGTTGAAATTCCACCTTTTTGTCAAGGCTTCTCTCCCTTATGCAGGACTGTGGCCCCTTGGGTATGGGTTGAACCTTCTGTATTCATCTGTTGCCAAAGCTTCACGTTTGACTGCAAAGTCTGGTGTAATGGTAGTGATCTTGGGCTTATCACAGCCTCCAAATGTGTTCTGGTCATCTATTTGAAAATTAACTTTTAAAATATTGTGCTCTTCAAATGAAGCTGTGTTCACTTTTTTTTGGTTTTCATAATTACAGTGCATAAAAACCTCATTAAGGTGATGATAAGTTTAATAAACCTTCCCCTCAGCAGTCTAAGACCGGTGGTCACCACTTGGTAGACTGTCGTTCCAGCACAGTGCACAGGGCCGCAAGGGAGTTTCTTGTCCATTCGTTGGTAGTGGGGCAGGTGACTTGTATAAACCCATGCTGCCATCTCCTGCATCCTTTCCCTTTCCTTTCTGGCAAGCAGACTGTAATGCTGGTAAACCCTTGTTTCTGTTTCCTACTGATTCTTGTCCTGAGACAAGAGATGCTGGGCCCATTAGAAGAACAAGTACTTTCTGTCTGTTCTGCTGCTTGTCATGAAGTTTTGTTTCCCCTTGTAAGAATCATGTGGAATGACTGGTTTTGTACAGCTTGTATCCATGTTATTTCATGGCTAAATATCACATGTTTCTGTGTGTTACGAATTTGCCAGATGATTTTTCCAAAGGGTTTTTGAATGTGATGAAGGGTTCAAGCATCTCTGAAGTTTGGGAAGGATCAAGGCACTGTCTGCCCCCAGCCTCTGTCTGGCAGTGTCTCATTGCAATACAAGCACTGTTCTAAATATAGAGAGAGCTAATTGCTTCCTGTGTTTTCAAAAAAAAACCCTTTAATGCTGGGGAATTCACTCCTCTTGCTTTACAGGTCTGCCCAGCTGGCAGCACCTTCCCTTGAACCACAACGGCAGCAGCTAATCATAACAGAGCAGTCCCTGTCAAAACAAGAAAGATTTACTATACCAGTGGATAATGAAATGGAACAACTCATGCAAGCAATAAAGAAAAAAGCACTACCAGAAAGTGGAAACTCATATTCAGACCTTTAAGGACTATAAAAACAATACAGTAAAAGAGTGAGCTGTTGAATGTATCACTGCTCAACATCTCGGGACAACAGGAGAGCCGATATATTAAAATTCAGCATTTGTAGACTTCCTTTGTGCCTGGGGAGTGCTGTGCTGAGCATCTGTGATGATCATTCCCAGCATTATTACCACCTCTCTTATCAAATCCCATACCAGGAACTCCTCTATTCCAGTACATTCTCAGTTCCTTGAGACCAACTCACACCAAACGATTTAGAATATGTTATAAGAAACAACAAGGAAATATATTGTCTGCAGCCCTCCTAAATACCAGCAGTTAAAAGACAGCTCATGCTGTTTGCTTTAGCATTAGTGGGTTTTGATGTTTATGTGTGATTTGTCTCTTTTAAGCCCTTCACATGGTGTATAAAAATCTCTACCCTTTCCGGAATTCTTCTGAGTCCTTGGGTGTAGTAATGTGTGTTAGAGAGGAGCTCCATTGCCTAGCTATGCCTCGTGCAACACTGTCCCCGGGATGCTTGTCCTAGTGGTGTTTGAGGTGAAAGCCTCATCATCCAAAAGGAGATGGTTATCGACTTGCTGCATCTTCCAGACAGAATCACAAAAACATTCAGCTTGGGAAAAGACCCTCAGGATCACCAAGTCCAATCGATATCCCTACTCTATAAGGTTCACCCTAAACCATATCCCCAGGCACCACATCCAAATGACTTTTAAACACATCCAGGGTTGGTGACTCAACTACCTCCCTGGACAGCCCATTCCAATGCCTCATCACTCTTGCCAAGAATTTTTTTTGCCTAGTGTCTGGTCTAACCCTACCCAGCCACAGCTTGAGGCCATTCCCTCTTGTTCTATCACTGTTTACCTGTGAGAAGAGACCAACAGCAGCTTCTCCACAATGTCCTTTCAGGCAGTTGTAGACAGCAATGAGGTCTCCCCTCAGCCTCCTCTTCTTCAAACTAAACAGCCTCAGCTCCCTCAGTCACTCCTCATAAGATTTATTCTTCAGGCCCTTCCCCAGATTCGTTGCCCTCCTCTGCACTCACCCCAGCACCTCTACAGGTTCTGGTCTACAGGACCAGATGGCAGACACCCAACTGTACTCAGAGAACTGGCAGAATTTCTCACCAAGCCACTTTCCATCATTCACCATCAGTCTCAGCTAGCTAGGGAGGTCTCAGCTGACCGGAGATTGGCAAATCTGATGCCTGTCTACAGGAAGGGCCAGAGGAGAATCTGGGGAACTATAGAGCTGCCAGTCTGACCTTGGTGCAGGGAAAGTCGTTGATCAGATGGTCTTGCATGTCATTGTGCAGCAACACAGTGACTAGGCCTAGTCAGCGTGAATTCATGAAGGGCAGGCCCTGCTTGACAAACTTGATCTTCATCTGCAGGGTGATCTGCTTAGTGTACAGGGGACAGGCTGTGTATGTTTTGTAAAGCGTTTGGCACTGTCTCCCATAGCATTCTTCTCCCAGAGAAACTGGCTGCTTTGTGGCTTGTGTGTGTGTATGCTTCGCTGGGTTAAAAACTGGCTGGATGGTTGGGCCCAAAGAGTGGTGGTGAATGGAGTTAAATCTAGCTGGCAGCCAGGCACCAATGGTGTTCCTCAGGGCTCAGCACTCAGATTGATATATTTATCAATGACCTGGATGAGGAAACTGAGTGCATCCTCAGTAAGTTTGCAAATGACACCAAGTTGGATGGGAATGTTGATCTGCTTGAAGGTAAGAAGGCTCTGCAGAGGGCTCTGGACAGGTTGGATTGACAGACAAAGGTCAGTTATAACAGGTTCAGCGAGGCCAAGTGCGGGGTCCTGCACCTGGGTCACAACAACCACTGTGCCGGCTGACAGATGTCTGAACATGAGCCAGCAGTGTGCTCAGGTGGCCAGGAAGGCCAACAACATTCTGGGCTGTATCAGGAATAGTGTGGCCAGCAGGAACAGGGAAGCGATTGTGCCCCTGTATTTGGCACTGGTGAGGCTGGCTCTCAAATAGTGTTCAGTTTTGGGCCCCCCACTACAAGAAGGACGTTGAATTGCTGGAGCGTGTCCAGTGAAGGGCAATGAAGCTGATGGAGGGACTGGAGAACAAGTCTTAGGAGTGGCTGAGGGAACTGGGGTTATTTAATCTGGAGGCTGAGGGGAAACCTTATTGCTCTCTATAACTACATGAGGGAGGTTGTAGGAAGGTGGAGGTGGGTCTCTTCTCCTGAGTGGGTATTAGGAAAAAAGCTCTTTACTGAAAGGGTGGTTAGGCATTGAAATGGGCTGCCAGGGAGGTGGTGGAGTCACTATCCCTGGAGGTGTTAAAAAGATGTGTAGACATGGCACTTCAAGACATGGTTTAATGGCCATGGCCATGTTAGGTCAACAGTTGGACACAATGACCTTGTAGGTCTTTTCCAACTAAAACAATCCTATCATTCTATGAAATAAGGAACACTTACCTATCTTCTGTGCATTAACCCTGACTTTATACATGACTTATTTATACTTTTGTCACACAGTCCTAGCAGTACACCATAGTCAATGCAGTTGCAGCACTATACTGGAAAGATGCTCAAGCCAGTCTTAAATTAACTCTCACAGCTGCTGCCTGCAGCTCTTGTTAGCAGCTCCAAGCACAGCTCAGGCTGCCAAACCCACCCGAGAAGCAGTTAGCACAAAGCCAGATCTGCACTGCTGCACTTACAGTAGCAACTGCAATTTTGTCACAGACAGCAGTGTGAGTATACCTTGATCTTAAGGTTTGTCACCTAATTCAGTGCTCCTTTATTAACATCTATTTTTCTGTCCAGGGACATGCTTATGTACACTTATTTTTTGAAGGAACATGGAAAAACAAAGTTCTCGGGTGTTGTAAAAATACCACAAATAAAACATAAGGATATATATACATGAATAGAGAGCACTACCCTTTCACTTAATTACTCTAAGGATCTTTATCCTCTGGTAAAGTGTAGTGTGTTTTTTTTTCTCAAAAGGACCCTTCCAGTGGCAATAGACTCATCCTTACAATAACTGCAGGAGCAGATGACTGTGATGTTGCAAGGAGGAACAAGTGAAGGCAGCCTACATCCTCACCCTCTGAGATATCCTGTCTCTTCTCCCTCTATTTCTATTTTTATTGCAGCCCCTAGGACTGAGAAGAAAACCCAAGGGTTGTAGATTTATTTTGGCAGCTGCACAATAACATTTCCAATAGGGTCTTCCTGTGGGATGAATTCTTGCCCAAGATTTGGTGTCAGGGGCATTATATATTAGGTGGTGGAGTCACCGTCTCTGGAGGTGTTCAAGAAAAGACTGGATGAGGCATTTAGTGCCATGATCTAGATGACTGGATAGGGCTGGGTGCTAGGTCGGACTGGATGATCTTGGAGGTCTCTTCTAACCTGGTTGATTCTATGATTCTATATGATTCTAAGACAATACTTGCTGTGTAAGAATAGGAATTTTTAATAGAGATTAATTTTTCTACTCCCTAGCATGCAGGAGTCAGAAAGTTCCATAAGCAGCATGAAAAGGGAGAAAAAAAATGTTTTTCTGTGGGCAACCTGCTAACTTTTATTTAAAAGTTCATGCTATATATATATTCTCATGTGTTTAGCTCAGGCAGCCTACATTTATTACAAAGACAGTGTCACCACTAAAATCTTTACAATTTTGCCTTTGAGAGAAGATAAGATTACTGTACTATTCCTTAGGTGTTCTCTTTCCTTAACTAAGGGAGTGCTTTCCCTGTATTAATTACCTGCAAAACCACTTATATAGATTTTAAATGTTGACAACAATAATGTTTATAATCTTTGCCTGTGATTAATGGCTCTTTGTAGATGCGTATTTAATGGATACCAGCTGTAGTCAATAATATTTCACTGTTTGAAGCATGTTTCACTGAAATAATTACTTTCCTTATTCAGGTGTTGGTCTAACTAAAGTGAACAATCTTAAAGCATGGGGCAAAGTCAGATGTAGCACCTTCAGCTATGTCTGGAAGACACCAGTGGAGGAAATAATTTGTATTGCTCTGTTGTCCTGGGGTGAGAGTAGATATGGAGCCTGTCTGTTCTCTACTCTTAATTTTTTAGCCCTGCTACTCCCTTTCCTCACAATACCTCTTGTTGTTCCCTCTCTCTTGCTGGCATCAGTGTTATGTAGCTCTGTTTGGTACAGTAGGAAAGATGATATCTAAGTTTATGCCGATATATAAAAGTTATAAGATGAATGAAGGGTACTTTTACATGCCATCACTTGAGGTTTTTAGTCTACTCTTGGTAGCTGTTTTCAGATGAGACAAAAGTATGGTTGAAAGGCATAATTTTTCATCTTCTTTCTGCAGCTCTTCATATGATTCAATAAAGCTAGGATTTTGTTTTACTTAGTGTCAAAAAGTGATGTATTTTAAAATGAATTTAACTTAGACTTTGAGGAGTCTCCAACAGCAACTCTCTGGAGTGGAAGCATATCATGGAGAATGTTTGCAGAGCATTTGGCCGGTAGCTGTGTGCCCCCAGCACTCACAGACTAAATGCCTACATGGCCTTTCGGTTGCTGTTGCATTGCTGGTGTGGAATGTGGTGGGAAATACCTGCCAGAGCTGTACAGAGCAAAGGCTGCTAGAAAAACACCGTTTTCTTGTCGTGCAACTTGTATATTTGCTTAAAGATCCTTTTGCAAGATGCTTTTAATGAGAAGAAAATACAACTATTACATGAACCAGTCATCTGTCAGGCTGGCAGCATGGACAGTCAGAAATTAATACAATTTGGATGCGGGCTATAAATGCCTGGCAACAGTGAGTTTAGATTGACAGTGTGCATTAATTAGCCTGCAGTCTTTTCTGTGTAAGTTCCTTCTATACCATATCCAAGATTGACACCACGTAACCTTACTCATGGTTGCAACAGACAATATTCTCCTGTTAAAATCAAGAATTCTTGAATAAAGGAGAAAAAGAAGCATTTCAGTGCACGGGAGTTTCTGCCTGTCCAAAAAACTGTTGGGCACTGCGGCTGCTCTGTCTTCAAGATGCAAGTCATGAACCATGAAGTGTTTTCCCTACTTTCTACAAGGGACTAGAACTTTCTGGAAGATGTCTACATTCAAGAATGTACATTTCCAGTTGAACTGCTAGATGAATATGCACCATCTGGTGCATCACCCAGGTTCACTTGTGAAACATAGCTAGCTAATTCAGGGAGGAATATATATATATATTTTGTTTAAAACAAGAAAGAATTAAATGATAGACTCATGGAAATGTTTTGATTGGAAAAAACAGATTGATTGTTTTTTGTTTAAAAAGAGAAAAATATAAACTAGTCATGCAATTGTTTTAATTGGAAAATACCTGTAAGATCATTAAATCCAACCATTAGCTAACTCTACCAAATCTAGAGCAAAACCATGTCCCTTAACACCACATCTATGTGTCCTTTAAACACCTCTGGGATTGGTGATATAACCAACTCTTTGGGGAGCCTATCTCAGTGTTTAATAACCCTTTCAATGAAGAAGTTTCTTCTATTACCAAATATAAACCGCCCTTAGTGCAACTTGAATCCCTCTCCTCTCATCTTATCACTTGTTACTAGGGAGAAGAGACCAACACTCATCACACCACAACCTTCTTTCAGGTAGTTACAGGGAGCAATAAGGTGTCCCCTCATCTTCAGACTAAGCAGCCTCAGTTCCTTCATCCACTCCTCAGAAGACTTGTTTTCCAGGCCTGTTACCAGCTTTGTTGCCCTTCTCTGCATCTGATCCAGCACTTTAATGTTCTTCTTGTAGTGAGTTCAAGATCATCCTCACCAATGTTGAGCACAGGAGGACAATTGGTAGCCTGGTCTTGCTTATCACACGGTTCTTGATACAGGGGAGGATACTGTTGGCCTTCTTGGCTACCTGAACACACTGCTGGCTCATGTTCAGCAGGCCCCCCCAAGTCTCTCCTTATTGAGCAGCTTTCCAGTCACTCTTCCCAAAGCCTTTACTGTTGTATAGGGTGTTGTGGCCAAGGTTCAGGACCCAGCACTTAGCCATATTAAACCTCATGAAATTGACCTCAGCCCATCAACCCAGCTTGTTCAGATCCCTCTGCAGAGCCTTCCCACCTTCAGAAAGATCAACCATACCTCCCAACCGAGCATCATCTGCAAACTTACTGAGGATGCACTCAATCCTCTCATCCACATAATTGATAAAGATATTAAAAACAGCTGGCCCCAGAATTGAGCCCTGGGAACACCACTTGTGACTGGCCACTAGCTAGATTTAACTCCATTCACTACTGCTTTTTGTGCCCTTCCATCCACTCAGATTTTAACCCAGAAAAGCATCCACTCATCCAAGACATGAGCAGCCAGTTTCTCTGGGGGGGTGCTGTGGGAAAATCTAACAGTTAAGAAAACCCTAAGAGATATATGGGACTAAATATGTGTCAGAGGAATTTCAGACTGGAAAGAGCCTTTAAAGGAACCTTTAGGAGAAGGTTCTTCACTGAGGTAGTTGTCAGTCATTGGAACAAGTTTCCCAGGGAAGCAGTCATGGCACCACATCTGTCCGAGGTCAAGTTTCTTCTGTGTTATGCTTTCAGTCATATGGTTTAGTTTGAGGTACTTCTGTACTCTGAGGAGTGAGGAGCTGGATTCAATGGTCCTTGTGGGTCCCTTCCAACTCAAGGTATTCTATGATTCAAAGAAATGCTGAGTGATTGCTGATCTGTCAGAGATCAGTCTCTTGTCTGAAAAAAGAATTACATTTCCCCTGTAGTTTCACCCACATGACAGAAAGCAACAGGAATCTTTTCTAGTTAGCCAGTGAAGGGCAGAAATCCAGTTATTTAAATGCCCCCCAAAATAGTACACGTGAGATATGGATGGATGCACTGGCAGATGTATGTACAACTCACACTCTTATTCCTCTGCATGTGCTAATATTTACATTGGCATCCATTTTGTACTTTGTACTTTATCATTTCCGATGCTGGAATATCCACTTAAGTCTACCACCATCTATTTTGTTCTGTAATTAGATGGCTGACTTGTTGTTGTTTATAAAGGTGTCTTCATGTGAACTTACACACATATTGGTTGCCTTTGTGAGAAGAAAAAACTGCCTTTGCATGAATATTTACAAGCACCAAAGGCAATGTGAATATCAAAGTGAATTCCTGATTTCCAATTCAGGACTGCCACTTGGAAGTACACTTTGGCATTGTTCCCTTAAGCCAAGCTAGTGTTTTTATTAAAATATCTTTGCTAAAGATGTGAAAAAGATACATTTGTGAATTGCTGGATTGCCAGGCAAGATATGAAGATGAAAGGAAATAAAGGTACTGTTTGATGGGGGGGAAATTAAAAAACAAACAGAGCAAGTGGCCAGAGAGTAGCTTCTACTCCTCTCACAAACAAAACAGGATTGATGTGTTCAGCTACTGTTTTCACAATGGCAGAGGACAAAACTTTTCAGTTCCACCAAGCAAACCAAATCAGCCTGGCCTTGTCTGGATCAAGTTTCAAGGATTTCTCAAGTACTGAGCACCTCTGAGCATTTAACAAACTGTATGTAGTGGATGCTTTGTTCTGTTCAACGCTTCCTAAAATGAAATCTGAAACATTTTTACTCTGTGTTGCGCTCAAACTTTGTAAATTGTCCCCATTAGTGACAGCGCTTTGAGAGAATCACAGAATGTTAGAGGTTGGAAGGGACGTCCAGACATCATTGAGTGCAACTCCTCTGCCAAAGCAGGATCACCTAAGATAGTCCTCACAGGAATGCATCCAGGCAGGTTTTGAAAGTCTCCAGAAAAGAAGACTCCACAACCTCTCTGGGCAGCCTGTTCCAGTGCTCTGTTACCCTCACTGTAAATTAGTTTCTCCTCATGTTGAAGAGAAACCTTCTATGTTCCAGTTTGTATCAATTTTTCCTTATCATTATTATGCATCACGAAAAAGAGATTGCCCCCTCTGACTTGACACCCACCCCTCAGGTATTTATAGACATGTGCACTACCGACAGCTGCTGCCAGGCAGATAGTACAAGCAAACAAGAAATTTGAACTTCTTGCAATCTGAAGACAAAGAAATGAAGCTGGAGAGCTGTGTGTTTGGTGAGATGTCAGAACCCAAGTTTGCTGAAGCCAGAAGCTAAATCAGTAATTATTTTAGTTCATTTATTCCTGAGTGTTCTGCTTTGTTTGTTTGTCTGTATGTGTGATGGTCTGAATCACAGAATCAACCAGGTTGGAAGAGACCTCCAAGATCATCCAGTCCAACCTAGCACCCAGCCCTGTCCAGTCAACTAGACCATGGCACTAAGTGCCTCATTCAGTCCTTTCTTGAACACGTCCAGGAACAGCAACTCCACCACCTTCCTGGGCAGCCCATTCCAATGCCAATCACTCTCTCTGTGAAAAACTTCCTCCTAACATCCAGCCTATACCCCCCGGCACAACTTGAGACTGTGTCCCCTTGTTCTATTGCTGGTTGCCTGGGAGAAGAGACCAAGCCCACCTGGCTACAGCCTCCCTTCAGGTAGTTGTAGCCAGCAATGAGGTCACTCCTGAGTCTCCTTCTTCTGCAGGCTAAACAACCCCAGTTTCCTCAGCCTCTCCTTATAGGGCTGTCCTCCAGGTCTCTCACCAGCTTCATCACTCTTCTCTGGACACATTCCAGTATCTCAATATCTCTCTTGGATTGAGCCCAGAACTGGACACAATACTCAAGGTGTGGCCTGACCAGTGTTGAGTACAGGGGAAGAATAACCTCCCTTGTCCTACTGGCCACACTGTTCCTGATACAGGCCAGGATGCCATTGGCTCTCCTGGCCACCTGGGCACACTGCTGGCTCATGTTCAGCTACTATCTACCAGTACCCCCAGGTCCCTTTCTTCCTGTCTGCTCTCCAGCCACTCTGTCTCCAGCCTGTAGTGCTGCTTGGGGTTGTTGTGGCCAAAGTGTAGAACCCTGCACTTGGGCAGTTGGGAAGTTCTGTCTTTAGCTCTATCATTATTCCCTGTGAAGATGCTTGGTTTAGCTGTTCCATGGTTGTGAACAGACCAGAAGAATGAGGCTTTTCCCCAAACTAGTCTGAGGGGGGTGTTGGGTTGAATTTGGGTTCCACTGGGCAGCACTAAGCAGATTTGGGAACTGAGATTGAGGTGTCCCAGGAGCAGGGTCTTGGAACCTTTATTAATGCCATAGAAACTGTATGTTGAGCACTCCAGGTCAGGCGGCAGTTTTGTTCTCTCTACAAGCAGAACATACCTTGAAGACATGGAAACTGAGGGAATCTCTTGCATGCTTATAAAGCAAAAATCATATCTTGGTTAGTGACATTAGATGCTAAGTTTATAAAGCACTTTGAGTATTTACTATATGGAAAGTGAGGATCATGGGACAAAGAATAAAATGATCAGGAGTTCCATGCGCTCAGATATAAGAAAAGCTTCCCTGAAGAATTCAGCTAAGCACTGAGCAGTACTCCCACACCCTGTTGCAAAATGTGCGTGCAATTTGGAATGTGAGGCAGGGCTTATTACAGCAGATGATGTTGAGCTCAGATCTGGCAGCACTAACAATTGAAAACTTAAAATACTGTCAGTTCCTCCTGATGGAAAGCAGACATTGACCCCCTGTACTGTGGGTGTAAGTGAGTTGTAGCTCCATCTCTCTCTAATCTGGGTACTCTTCTTGTATTGACTCAGACCAGGAAATCATAGCACAGAACTTTCTCACATTGGACCAAGTCCAGAGGAGTGCCACAAAGATGATCCAAGGTCTGGAACATCTCTGCTATGAGGATAGGCTGAGGCAGCTGGGATTGTTCAGCCTAGACAAGAGAAGACTCTGGGAGAACCTTAGAGCTGCCTTTCAATACCTGAAAGGATCCTATAGAAGGCTGGAGAGGGACTTTTCATCAGGGAATGGTTTGACGTTGAGGGACACTATGCTTAGACTGGATCTTAGGAAGAAATTCTTCAGTTTGAGAGTGCTGGGACTCTGGAACAGACTACCCATGGAGGTTGTGGATGCCTCCTCCCTGGCGGTGTTTAAGGCCATGTTGGATGAAGCCTTGAGCAGCCAAGCCTAACTGAGAGGTGTCCCTGACCATGATGGGGAGGTTGGAGTCGGTGATCTCTAAAGTCCCTTCCAACCTAACGCATTCTATGGTTCTGTGGTTTAAAGTGAGAAGTTTAAGTACTTCAATGATAGTTTTAACTGTATTCCAGCAATGATAGTCTTATATGTATTCCAGAAATGATAGTCATTAGTGCACACAATCTGTGTTGCAGTCACCCAGAGACCTTCACTCAGACTGTTCATGCTTGTGTTTTGTGCAGTATGAACACATAGTGACCTGTAGCTCCTGTCTGAGACAGGGTACTGTCTCCAAAGACAGAAACCTAGAGTCCTATGTCACTGCATCCTTGTGTCATTGGCCAGTCATCCTGGGGGTTCACACACTTCATTTTCTGAAACTCTGGCACCACAGGGATTGATGGTATATCAGTATCACAGGGGTTTGATTATTTGTGGAAAAAATATGCTCCTTTCCCTCTTCCTGATGGGCTTCTGTGTCTGACCTCTGTTGCTTTCCTGTTTCTCTTGCTGCAGAATGGCCATTGTCCCAGGCAATGCTGCAAATCTCTTTCACAGCACCTACTTCATGCCATTTTACATTCCACCCTCTAATCTCCCTTTTGTTCACTTATTCAGGTCAGAAAGGGAGATCCTGACCCCTGAAGTGCAAGATCTCTGAGGGGCAGAGAACACCATTCCATATTCCTGCCAGGGTTTTGGTACCTTTCCATAAAGACTTATTTCAAAGCCTACATCAACTTTGAAGATGCTTTTAAGGAGCAAAAAATACAGAATAATATTTTAAATAAGGAAAACCTGAATATGTTCTACAAATATTAATGTCAGAGACTAATTGCTGTACTACTCTACTATATGACAATAAACCTGCTGGTGTTGCAGCATTTAAAATAAGTCCTAGATGAGTTAGTTTGTTCTTATGCTCCTCATAGCAGCAATCATCAGTTTGAAACAGAATTACAATTTGCTGATTAATGAAACATCACCTAATCAAGTGAGATTGAGGATTCTTCTGTACACTTTTGTTTTCCTTTTTATTTAGCCTTACTGAGTGTTAATTTTTAGAATGTCTTATGCCTTTTCTGCTCTTGTTGTTTAATTGACATTAATAAAATCGTCCTGATCCCATTCATTCAGAGGGTACTGCATATCCAAGGCACATGATAAAGGTTTGATTTGGAAGTGCAACCTTTGAGAAGCTACCTAGAATGACAACAGTCTCTCAGAATGTTGTCTGTTGATAAGAGTTCTGATGCAGTAACATTAAATAATCTGTTTTACTGGCTGTATATGTGGTGAGTTAAGAGATTTTGGGAGAGGAGCCGAGAGGAGCAAATTATATTTAGAGCTAATTCTGTATCAAAATGGCCTGCAATAGCATATTGAAACTTGTATTTGGTAAAAATACCATAGTATCGCTCCATTGACAGGGTGCATCTGGCTCTTCAGTCATGGAGGAGAAGACATATGTGAGACATGAAGAGAAGGCAAATTCAGTAGGATGAATAAGGCCACCAAAGTTTTTGCTGGAGTGAAATAATTGAATCGAAAGTAGTGTTTGCTCTCTTCACTGCAAATGGAGCAGTATTGGAATCCATGCCAAGATATGTGTTTCCCATCACATTTGCTATAGCATCTTATTAGTTGCAGTCAAATATTTTCATAACTCACGCCTGTGCTCTTAATGATCTTTCCTTCACACACAGCTGAAGTGAGAAATGAACCTACACATACAATGAACGTGAGTTGTTACTTTTAAATAGATACTCCTATAGACATTCATGCACCACTGTTTGCCCCGTGGCCCATGCTATTTTTCAGTCCCCACAGCCTAGCCCTACTCAAAAGCTGAAGATATTACTCAGAAAAGATAAGTGAAACTGGCCCTGTGGAATTGACTCAGAATTAACTGGCTTGTTGGTGTGGTAGTGTTTGAAGATTTTTCTTTCTATCAGTCATAGAATCAACCAGGTTGGAAGAGACCTCCAAGATCATCCAGTCCAGCCTTTCACCCAGACCTATCTAATCAACTAGACCATGGCACTAAGTGCCTCATCCAGTCTTTTCTTGAACACTTCCAGGGACAGCAACTCCACCACCTCCCTGGGCAGCCCATTCCAATGGCAAATCACTGATATCTGTCTATCTATCTATCTATCTATCTAGCTAGCTAGCTAGCTATGGTAGGCTTTCTCCTTAGCTTCCTTAGTTTAGTCTGGAGAAGAGAGGGCTGAGAAGGCATTTTATTAACGTCTATAAATAACTGAGGGGTGAGTGTCAATATGAAGGTGGCAGTCTCTTTGCAGTGGTGCTCAGTAATAGGAAAAGCAACAGGTATAAGCTGGAGCACAGGAAGTTCCATCTCAGCATGAGGAGAAACTTCCTTACTGTGAGGACGATGGAGCACTGGAACCAGCTGCCCAGAGAGGTTGTGGAGTTTCTTTCTCTGGAGACTTTCAAGACCTGCCTGGATGTTTTCCTCTGTGGCCTGCTTTGCAGGGCAGTTGGACTCTCTGGAGGTCACTTCCAATCCCTAATATTCTGTTATTCTATGATTCCTTTCCCCTATCTCTCTTTTCTTATTCAGCGTGTTATATATGTCTTTTTTTTAATCATTAAATCAAAATTGCTCTGAGTACGGCAGAGTACTTCCCTCATAATACGTCATGTAGCAAGTGATGATTACATGCCCGTATGCAAGTGGACAACCTAACTGGAGGGTTTTACCTTCAGCGTGGAGTTTGACATACATGTGAGGGCAAGTGCAATCTAAATGAGTGGCAAATAAATACCAAGAAGCCATGTGAGTGGTGAGACCCTGGAATGGGTTGCCCAGGGAGGTGATTGGAGCCCCATCCCTGGAGGTGTTTAGGGGCAGGCTGGATGAGGCTCTAGCCAGCCTGATCTAGGGTAGAGTGTCCCTGCCCATGGCAGATGGGTTGGAACTAGATGATCCTTGTGGTCCCTTCCAACCCTGACTAATTCTATGATTCCATGTGCATAAGACTTAAAGTTGCTGCCACTGTGGCCGCTTTTATAGGTCTTTGAAGAACACATAGTCCAGCTTAGCTGTGTGTCACACAGCACTGGAAAGGGATCAGCACAAACATCCCTGTAAGCAATGTAAGAGTTGCACAAATACTCACAGGATGTGAAAATGCTGTGGATGAGTTTAGGAATATGTGACAAAGTTCATAGTGTATTTTCTTTCCTTTTAAAGGGTTTACTAATATCTGTGTATAATAAAATTGATTTACTGTCTTATAAAATGGCTTGAATATCCTTTTACTAACCATTAAAACACTAGTTTCTTCTTGGGAGTATAGTTTGCATTGAAGACATGGGTATGAATGAAGAGTGGAATAGCAATACACAGCCTAACTAAATTCACAAGATGTAGTGGTGTCTGACTGTAGCAACACCAAACCCACCCCAGTGCAATTGTCCCTGGTGATACATGGCTTTTCATTTTAATGGGCAGTGTTTAATTGCCCAAATTATTTCACCTGTGAAAACTTAGGGAAAACAAACAAACAAACAAGGAAGTATCTTAACTGTTACTTAAAATTGGCTTTCCAGAGCATTCCTGTTAAAAGCAGGTAATTTTAGCTCTGTGATGGCAGCCTGGTGGTGAAGCAGGAATAAAGATTGCCTTCTTAGGGTTAGTTTTGCTTTGAAAAAAAATCTCTGTAGTCAATGTAGCAAGTGGGTAAAATCCCGGCATCACACGCACATTTGTATTACAAAACACACAGCAAACGAATGTGTTTGCAAGTGGTTCTTTTAATCTTTTGTGCAGGGAGCTCTTAAGTGTCAACTAGTGGATAAATATCCATTTTCTTTTAAGAGCAGCTTGTAATTTTCTCTTAGAATGAAGGATTTCCCCAAATCCAAGCAGTGCTGCGTTTAAAAGCTGAGTGAACAAAACTGGATTTTTCAAGTAATAAATCCTCTAAAAAGGAAATCTCATTAGTGTAATGAATGCATGGAAAGGTTGTTTGTTACAGACAACCTCCATTAATTGGAGTGGTGTGCTCATAGAAGAGGGGTTGTTTGTTTGACATGATGGTTTTTCTTTTCTGAGGAGAAGGCATTTCAAATAACTTTCCAAAATAACTTCATCTCTGCCTGATGGCACTAGGTTACTGAAGGCAGAACAAATGAAAGCTGTTTGGAGAGCTGCAGCAGGCTTTTGTGACACTGAATGTCCACTTAGTAAAACAGCAGGTGAAATTCGGTGCTGATGGGTAGAAAGCAGTGGAAATGGAGACTTTCTCCAAGCTTTACATGCGTTAACAGCAGGTTCTGACCTAACTATTGCTGCTTGGGAAAGAGCTTGGCCCTGTAACAGGCAGTTTTATGGAAACAGCAGCATTCAACAGCAGGCAAGAGTTGAAAAGGGTCTGCCTAGAAGTGCTGGCAGAGGTGCAAAGAACAAAATAGAGTTCGCTGTTGTGCTGTGGTATAAATCCTCAGCCTGGCTATCTGTCAAACACCAGCCATTGCTGTGCTTTCCTTGTCTCAGAAAGCCTCTCTTCTCCCTGGCTGCTCGATGAGACTCAAAGGTGTCCATCCTTTGGATTGCTGTGGGGCACATGCCAGTGGCCAGCACTGTTGTCAGATGTGTGCGCTGTCTCTGTTCAGCTGATGGGATAGGGCATGGGTCCAGGTGCATCTGGATGGGCAGGCTGTGATTTCATTTACCAACACCTTCCTTACCGAGTGTACTTTGTGCTTCTATTTAAACAAGCATGCCTGTTGTGGTGGTTTAGAACTAACGCTCTAGCCTAGTTCTTAATTCTAAAACAAGAATAGGAACTTTCTGGACATCTTTGAGTGAAGGTAAATAAAATAAGGGATTGGATACAGAAGAACAACAGTATATCATTCCATTGGATTGTTGATTAGGATATAATTCGCTGAACAAAGTACTTTTTCTTCAGTTCTTTTCTTTGCTCTGTCTGCTGCTGGCAGGTGCTTTGGCATGGCTTTGATGACCTTGGCTAAGACTCTTGTTATGGCTAAGTAGCAGTGTTTTTTCTCTCTGTTTCCCCTCTCTTTCTCTTTTGTAAAAAAGTGTGTGTGTATGTGAGAAAGAGAGAGAGAGAAAGAGAATCAGTACAGGGGAATCCTTGTATTGTTTCTGAATTTTAAATATATGTAAATATATTTTGTACATATTTGCTGCATTTTATACTTTCCAGTGTTTCTATTTGTCCCTTTAGCTTGCAATGCCTCAAATGCTGAGCGTGTTAAAAAGGTATATATTGATTTTCTTTGATTAATAGGCATTCAAACTCAAGCTACTTCTGCTCCGGTAGCAGTTGCAGGGTACTTGAAAATGGTGAAAACAGGTGTGTGACAAGATACATTCATCCTTCATATGCCAGAGCCGTATTGCCCAGGTGGAGGATACTCCTGGACTCATACCCCAAGTCCAGCATGCTTGTATTTTTTTCTCACCCGCAAATCCATGACTATGAATGCCATACAAAGAAGTGGGTCCCCATTTACTGCAGATGTAGAGCTCAAACACTGTGCACATGCCATGTGCAGGCAGAATATCTAGAATCAGATGAGAAGTTTGATTCACAGCCTGCTTTGCCACAGTTTTTGGCCAAACCACAGTATTTAGGGGTACCGCATGCGGGTGGGGGGGACTGCATCAGGATGAGGGCCTTGCTGGAGTACCCCTGAATAAACAGATCATGCCAAAGGGGCCGTGTTTAATGTGCATGTACTCTGAGAGGTCAGACCCCACCAGCTCCAGCCTCTCATCTGCACTCAAATTTCCTTGTCTAGAAAGCTGACTTGCTCCCTGGTAAAGATTAGACACAAAGTATAACAAGTATGCACTGTGTGCAAGTATAATTTCAGGATCGAGGTTGAAAACCGGGAATGCTCCAGTTGCACACCACAGAGGTCTCTGTGACTCATGTCACCAGATGCATACTTTCAGGATGCTCCTGTCCAAGATCAGGCAGCAGCTGGTGAATCATCTGAAACAAGATTTCTCACACATGCCACAGCTGTGGATTACCCTGCTAGTCTGCTTGAGACAGGAATCTCCATGGATCTCACCTACTGTTTTGAAGGGAATGAAAATGAAGCTGGGGTTGTTTAGCCTGGAGAAGAAGAGGCTCAGGAGTGACCTCATTGCTTTCTACAACTACCTGAAGGGAGGTTGTAGCCAGGTGGAGGTTGCTGTCTTCTCCCAGGCAACCAGCAATAGAACAAGGGGACACAGTCTCAAGTTGTGCCAGGGGAAGTCTAGGCTGGATGTTAGGAGGAAGTTCTTCGCAGAGAGAGTGATTGGCATTGGAATGGGCTGCCCAGGGAGGTGGTGGAGTCACTGTCCCTGGAGGTGTTCAAGAAAAGACTGGATGAGGCACCTAGTGCCATGGTCTAGTTGACTGGATAGGGCTGGGTGCTAGGTTGGACTGGATGATCTTGGAGCTCTCTTCCAACCTGGTTGATTCTATGATTCTATGATGCTTCAGGAGCTCCATGGTTTTTGGGGCTTTGACTTACATTTTATCCATTCACTCACTCACCTACCTTCTTTACTTGCTTTCAAAGTGATACTCTCTATGATTTTCTCTTCTGTAAGCCTTACACTTCTCTACAGAGGCAAACAAGAACTAGCTTGATTGCTAGCATGCTTATCTATTCTCTTCCAGCTTCCTCTGAGTTCTGTGTCACACCTGACCACTCACCCTGCTAGGAGTCAAAAAATTGCAAGGTCTTAGAAAGTACTAAGGCCTAATTATTTCAGTTGTGCTCCTGAATAATAGACTGGCAAGCAAGATGCCTGGAGTGCATCAAAGCCCTACTGAAGGTCTGTAGAGAAGCTTGTGTTATTTTAGGAAGAAATATGTGCAGCCTGAGTAATGTATAACTACTGCATAGATCTATGGCATGAAGAGAACACAGGGTGCTTCTAGCAACAGGAGCTTGAGAGCATCCTTGGCAGAGGAATAAAGTCACTAACTACAAAGAGTATGATATTTCCATGATGAAAGAGGGTAGTCAGTTGGAGAAGCACTATAAAACAGGAAAGGGACAGGATAAATGCAGATGGAGAGCAGCTGTAGGATTGACCTTATGGACAATGAGGTATCTCTGTGAACTATACAAAAGCCCATACCCTGTGCTGCCCTCGGGGTCTGCCTTTAAAAGGGAAATGTGGAGAAAGGTCTTGTGTTGAGCTGGGTAGCTAAGTGAAGGAAGGTGCTCACTGGGATAGAGATAGGCTTGGAGCTGCTCACTGTGGTAATCAGCTGCCCCAGGGATGCCAACAATCTCAGTGGAGCCCTGAGAAGTGGGGTAGAGGGGATGCTGGGGAGGCAGCTTTGGTGAGATGAGCTGGGAAGAGTTGATGTGGCAGGGCAAATGATGAGACCCATGGGTGGATATTCTTTCTTCTGACAGCAGTAATGGAGATCTCCATTGCACCTCATAGGTGGCTTTGATCTTCCCTACTGTTCCTATCAGAAACAGCAGTAGTTCAGTTAATTTATTTTGGATCTGATGCATCATTTTCTGTGATGTGCACTTTTTTTAATTGTTCACTGGAGCCATAATCCTACAGATGGCAATTTACTCCTCTCAGGCACTGTGTTTTGGGCTGACTCTGGGCTGGGGTGGTACCACTGCATGTGTTGTGTAGGGGTGTTTTAAAAAAATATTTTCCGCTTGTGTTTTTATAGCTTTACATTTGTGCTGTGAGTTACACCCAGAAAGAGTACTCTATTGACTGCAGGAGGTGAGATCCTCTTTTCAGCCCTGCAAGATGAAAGGCAGCCCAAGGACCATGGCCTGTGCATAGAGGATACCTGGATACTGTCATCCACAGATGTAGTCTTAGGACTTCACAGAAATAGGCAAGAAAAGCCTTGTTGCTACTGAGAAAGATTCAATGATAAGCAATCTTTTGAAGACCAGTGGATGATAAATGCAGTACTAGTTTAGCTGTAAGAGAGAACTGCACGTGTTCATGGTACCACAGTAGGTCATATAGATTCTGTTTTCTCCCAGACAAGATATATCTATGTTTCAAAGCAGGCAGCCTCAAGAAGAGTGTTTCTCAGCAGTCAAGATGTGAAGCTAAAAATGCAAAGAGTAAAAACTGCACAGTCACTGGCAGGAGTCAATGTTTGCTGCCTGTTATACTATTCAGCGTTCTAATATCTCTCTATTATTTCATAGAACCACAGAATCATACAATTGTTTCAGTTGGAAAAGACCTCTAAGATTAGACCTGATGTGGCCCTTGGCAGCCTGATCTTGTTGGATGTGTCCCTGATCACTGCAGGAGGGCTGGATGAGTTGATCCTAGCGGGTCCATTCCAACTCAATGCAATCTGAGAATCATGAAGTCTGGTTGTTAATGTAACACCACCATGGTCGTTAAACCATATCCCAAAGTGCTATGTCCACATGTTTCTTGAACAACTCCACGGATGGTGTCTCCAACACCTCCCTGAGCAGCCTGTTTCAATGCCTAATAGCTGTTTCTGTAATGAAATCTTTCCTGATGTTCAGTCTAAACCTCCCCTGGTGCAATTTCAGGCCACTTCCTCTCATTCTGTCACCTAATATTAGGGAAAAGAGACCAACACCCACCTCCCTGCTACCGCCTTTCAGGTAGTTGTAGAGAGCAATGAGGTCTCCCCTCAGCCTCCCCTTCTCCAGACTAAACATTCCCAGTTCTCTCAACTGCTTTTCATAAGACTTGCTCTCTAGACCCTTCCACACCACATGCTGTGCTGAAGAGTAGTTGCTTTTGCTACAGCGTTGATGGAGCATTCAAGGGCCTGACACCCAGCTGATACCTGGGGTTCCTCCATAGAAGTGCAGCAGCTTTAGGAGCAGCTGTTTCATATTATTGTATTTGCCTTGCAAGTGCTTCAGTTAGATGTGGTGTCTAGGTGCTACTGCTGGCATTTGTGTGGTTTTGTGAAGCTGAAAGATGCCACTTAGGTCTGTAGATAGATACTTTTTTCCCCTCCTATTTTAAGTATTAATTGTAAATTAATACTTGTCCTAAAGATTATTTCAGAACAGTTCTGATATTGTTGACAGAAATTGCTATGTAGTATTCTTCTGTGGCTTCATATTAGAATCATAGAATCAGTCAGGGTTGGAAGGGACCACTAGGATCATCTATTTCCAACCCCTCTGCCATGGGGAGGGACACTTCAAACTAGATCAGGCTGTCTAGAGCCTGGTCCTAAACACCTCCAGGGATGGGGTTTGACCACCTCCCTGGGCAACACATTCCAGGGCCTCTCATTCTTATTTTACAAAGATTCTATTCCATTTAAGTGAATTTGATTTTATGTTGGCCACCAGCTTCCTGAGTTTTTTTTATAGAGTTGTTCCACTTGCATAGTAACCTCTATTGTAGTCATACTATT
Organism: Tricholaema leucomelas; assembly: GCA_013400475.1. Classification (NCBI taxonomy): domain Eukaryota; kingdom Metazoa; phylum Chordata; class Aves; order Piciformes; family Lybiidae; genus Tricholaema lacrymosa; species Tricholaema leucomelas. Next base: position 9,826 of record WAAF01009146.1, on the reverse strand, counting down.
ATTTATTTTACCACATTATTTGAGCCCTTTAAATTCAAGTCTTCTGCCCAGGATATCTGTTCCTCATCATGCCATCGAATGAGTAGGTAGGATGAGCCTTCTTTGAAGGTGGTGTTCCAGTGTAGGAACTAATCAGTGGAAGAAGAGAATAATTTATGATGCTTTTGTTACATAGCTGTCATCTTTCAAACCCAAGAGTTCTGTTCAGAAGAATCTTTTTTCCACAAGTCTGCTTTCACTAGCCTTTTAATGTGTACCACATTTGCTGGAGGAAAACAGACTAATTCTTTTTGTTTGTTCATTTGGTTTTCTTCGTTGAATGCCTGTGTATTCTGGTTTTTAAACTGGGCAGTTTTTAAAACAACACTTTAACATAAATCACAGAGTGTCAGGGGCTGGGAAGGACCTTGAAAGATCATTCAGTCCAACCCTCCTGCCAGAGCAGGATCACCTAGAGCAGATCACACAGGAACGCATCCAGGAGGGTTTTGAATATCTTCAGAGAGGGAGACTCCACAACCCCCCTGGGCAGCCTGTTCCAGTCTTCTGTCACCCTCACTGTGAAAAAAGTCCTTCCCATGTTTCCATGGAACTTCCCATGCCTCAGCTTCCACCCATTGCCCCTTGTCCAGTCATCAGGCATCACCCAGCAGAGCCTGGCTCCCTCCTCTTGCCACTCACCCTCTACATATTTATAAACACTGATGAGGTCACCTCTCAGCCTCATCTTCTCCAAGCTAAAGAGCCCCAGCTCCCTCAGTCTCTCCTCATAAGACAGATATTCCATTCCATCTTAATATTCTCTGCTTATACTTTGTAGAATTGTGGAATGTTTTGGGTTGGAAGAGACTTTGAAGATCATCTAGTTCCAAACTCCCTCCCCCAGGCAGCAACACCTTCCATTAGCCCAGGTTGCTGAAGGCCTTCTCCAGCCAGGCCTTGAACACCTCCAGGGAGAGGCCATCCATGACTTCCCTGGGCCTCACCACCCTTACTGTAGAGAATTTCTTACTGACATCCAGTCTAAATCTACCCCCCTTAAGCCTAAATCCATTCCCTCTCATCCTATCACAACAAGGCCTTGTAGAAATCCCTTCCCAGCCTTCCTATAGGCCCCCTTCAGGTACCAGAGGCCTGGAACACAGCCATATGGGGAGAGGCTGAGTGAGCTGGGGTTGTTTAGCCTGGAGAAGAGGAGGCTCAGGGGTGACCTCATTGCTGTCTATAACTGCCTGAAGGGAGGTTGTAGCCAGGTGGGGGTTGGTCTCTTCTCCCAGGCCGCCAGCAGCAGAACAAGGGGACACAGTCTCAAGTTGTGCCAGGGGAGGTATAGGCTGGATGTTAGGAGGAAGTTCTTCACAGAGAGAGTGATTGGCATTGGAATGGGCTGCCCAGGGAGGTGGTGGAGTCACCGTCCCTGGAGGTGTTCAAGCAAAGACTGGATGAGGCACTTAGTGCCATGGTCTAGTTGACTGGATAGGGCTGGGTGCTAGGTTGGACTGGATGATCTTGGAGCTCTCTTCCAACCTGGTTGATTCTATGATTCTATCGTGTATATATGCTTGTACATTTTGCTTTGCTGTAAATATAGCTTTGTCTTACTTCCAAGCTGTCTGAGCTAGACTGGTAAATTTCAATAGTGTGTGTGTGTGTGGTGTTCCTAACCCACCAGAAGATTGTAAAAGCAAGTTAAGCAAGTTAAGCAAGTTACCCAGGCTGTGTCTGTATGGCTCAGTAACAGAAAACTAACTGGGCGCCACAGCTGTGTTATGTGGAATAGCCTGAATTTGTAATGCTTAGTGATAGTCCCTTAACAGCAGTATCAGTATCATCAGGGTTGGAAGAGACCTCACAGATCATCAAGTCCAACCTTTTACCACAGAGCTCAAGGCTAGACCATGGCACCAAGTGCCACGTCCAATCCTGCCTTGAACAGCTCCAGGGACGGCGACTCCACCACCTCCCTGGGCAGCCCATTCCAGTAGCCAATGACTCTCTCAGTGAAGAACTTTCTCCTCACCTCGAGCCTAAATTTCCCCTGGCACAGCCTGAGGCTGTGTCCTCTTGTTCTAGTGCTGGCCACCTGAGAGAAGAGAGCAACCTCCCCCTGGCCACAACCACCCCTCAGGTAGTTGTAGACAGCAATAAGGTCACCCCTGAGCCTCCTCTTCTCCAGGCTAAACAATCCCAGCTCCCTCAGCCTCTCCTCATAGGGCTGTGCTTGAGGCCTCTCACCAGCCTCGTTGCCCTTCTCTGGACATGCTCAAGCATCTCAACGTCCCTCTTAAACTGGGGGGCCCAGAACTGAACCCAGTACTCTAGGTGTGGTCTAACCAGTGCAGAGTACAGGGGCAGAATGACCTCCCTGATCCTGCTGGCCACACCATTCCTGATGCAGGCCAAATGCAGATTTGTTTTTGAAATATCTGATTGAAACAGTCCAAAAGAGAGCTTGCAAGGCAATGACCTAAGAGTTAGCTAGTATGGATCATCAAAAGGCCAGTGATTGCACTGGAGTCTTGATCATCTTTTACTTAGCAGTAGAGATCTCCCTTCAATGATGCATACAAGACACAGGTACCTTTGAACATGTAAGCAATGTCAATTCAGCTCAGCAGGTAAAATGTATTTATTTTGTTATGTGTTTTTGGTTTATTTTTCCTTTCAGGCTTTAGATAACATGAATTAATTTTAATCTAATTACTTAATTTCACCCAATTAATTAGAAGCCAGATCATATTTCTGATTTTCAACCTAAGGCTTATTTTGATTTTAATTAACAAAACCCAAAAAACTTTCACTTAACCTGTCCTTCCTTTCCCTTCCTGTCAGTATTTTCTGAAAATTTTGGACATCATTATGAAGACTAAGGTTGATGTCATAACCTCAGCCTTAAATTTATTCCTGTTTTTCATGAAGCCACGTTGTGGTATGGAGCCACAAGTTACTTTATCTAATATGACACCTGCCACCTTGCTTCTGTCAGTGTTGACTTTAGAGTTTCTTGTAGCTGTCATCAACTTTCTCTTAATTTTGTAACCAGCTTTGCAGTTAGGTACTGTCAGGAATTCATCAGCGGCAAAATGCAGGTTTTCATAACCTACTGTTACATTATGATTATGAGATTACAACCACGTGGATTTTTCTCAACAATTGGATGCAATTAACTGTGGTGAGAAGTTTGCTTAGAAGATAGTTCATGTTCTGCTTAGAAATGTGGACAACTTTACAAAGACACCTAGGGACTGTTGAAGCCTTTTGCTCATCCATATTCGGAGTTAGCTAATTACATAGGAAAGCCAGCACAAACTGCTTAGATTTAGTCGCTGAGGTGCCCTTCTACAGTGAATTTCATCCTGCAGGCTATGGGATTGTTTTTCCAAGTTAGCTTTCAAAGCCTTGACAAGAGCTACTTTGTTGTTGCTTCTGGAGGTTGTAGGCTGAAGAATGCATTTCTGTGACCAGTAAGGAGAGTTGATCACTACAACAGGCTTTGAATGCAGATGATACATGTTGGGTGCTAAAATTTCTGATGCAGACATCTCAATTAGGTATTGCAAGGTAGGTGGAATTGGAAAATAGGAAATAGGAAAAAGGAAGAAAAATCATAATCTTTTGAGCCAATACTGACAGGAATAGTATCTCCTAAATATTCCACTTGAAATGGGAGAAAAGCATTCTGAAAAAGGTCATCATAAAGAAAATATCAGCAAAGAACAGGCCCTTCCAGTCCTTGCCAGGACCATGATTTAATGCTGTGGCCTTGTAGTTAAATGCTACTCCATACAGTCTGCACTAAAACCCAGGGACTATGTTCTTCCTTGCTCTTCACTGTGATATTGAGGTGGTGAAAATTATGGTTCAGTACCAGCAGAAGGCTAAATTCATGAATGTGTCCAAAGGTATTCAGAAATGAGTTGCTCACTGAAGGTCATTATTTATTTCCATCTGTATTTGGTTTACTCACTAAGCATAACTTCACCTCGCAAGTAATAATATTTGCACAGCATAATTTCAGGAAAGACTGTGATCCATAAAGAACTTCCCAAACAAGACGATGAATGTAAAGCAGATTTAATTGCAACAATTTATTGCTCTTCAAACCAACAAGGCTGCTTAATGGAGGTGAAACAAGTACTAAAAATCCAAGAAGCAGGCAGTGCAAAGCCTGTAAGACCCTTAGTTTTACCCCTGTGTCCATGCATGCTCACCATCCATCAGCTGAAGTTCCTAACTAGCTGTCACTCCAGAGTATGTGCATTTGCTTTTTGCATGATGAAATTTGCACTGAAACTCACTGTTTATTGAATGTTAACTTGTGGTCTAAGCTCCAACCCAGAGAAGCATTTAAATATACTTTAACAATTAAGTCAAGCATAATTTAAGTGCCATCTGGGGCCCAGGAATGGATCTTTGACTCTCCAACGCCTGTGATTCATTATAAAGAAGCCAAATTTTTTTAAGGTAGCAAACAGCTGATTGGTGCAAAGTGCAAGCTGCCAGTGTCTGAACCACGGAGAAGACTCAGGAAGATGGACTGATGCTTCTATAAATAGAGAGTGGAAAATGGATTTTTTTCCCCAGTGCAAAGTGTATAATTTAATCAAGGTGTAAACATTGCAAGGGAATGTGCTCTTTTAAACTTCTTCTTCTTCCTTTTTTTAAAAAGAAAATAAAATCAGCAGTGCAAGTATTTTCACTGCTGGATCTTGGTGTCTCAATTCATAAAAGGAAAGTTTTTCACATGAGCACACATACAGGATCAGGCTGTAGCTGGCATTTCAAGGAGAATGAATGAATTAGTAGAGGCTACCAAATATAATTTATATAACAAAGTCCCTTCCTGAGGAAGCAGCAGAATTTAAATGACTGGTTGAGTGTATTCACTGCCAACACCTGCCAAGAATATTCATAAAAGGAGATAGGCTAGAGGTGGATTTCAGGATGAACTTTGAAGGCTGAGGACTTCACTTTTCATTAGATAGATAGAAGGGCAGAGATAGGAGACTTTTATGTAAATTTGATTAATACAAGTTCTCAGACATATAGTGTATCTCCAGCCATCAAAGTATGACAGAATTAGAAATAGGACAGGTGGAGTACTTGTACCCTTTCCCTAAACTTCTCATGTGGTTAATACTGACTGTGGAGATTGTCATGGGTTGGATTTGGACCCCAATGAGTTGGAATTTACCCCCGGAGCAAATTACCGGGTGAACTCAGAAGGAAAAAATGAGGTTATATTTGCAAAGGTGGATTAAATGTGAAAGTCTAAAAGGCAATAAGCATATACAGAGTATATTTACATATACAATTTAGCAACAATACAGTAATTCACCCTGGGCAGCCCAGAGGGACTGCAAGCAGCCTTCCCCCACCACCCCTTTGTACCTTCCAGGTACCTCCAGCCGCAATATGTGCCTCAGCAGGAGGTCAGAAGGGAGATAAGTGAACCATGCAAGCAAGCAGAGCTGCAGAAAGAAAGAAGGACAAAAGCAAATCTGTGCTACCAAATATTAAACTATCCAGCAAACAAATGGGATGATATAAACTGATATATAACTGATACATTCTGTGTCCTATCCCTAACTTTATTTACCTTTTAATCAAAGTCTCTGGAAAGTTCCTATTCTTGTTTGCAATTAGGAACTGGGACTAAAATATTACCTCTAAATCACAACAGAGATCACTTTAGTAGCAAATCTTCTTCAAAGAAAAGGTACTTCTTGGCAAAAAGTACTTCATGTCTTCATAGACAGAGTGGCCAATGAGAAAACTTTTGTTCAGTTTGGCCTGTTTTAGAGTCCAAATGGGAAAAGTCATAGTATGAAAGGTTGCAAATTGCTGATTTAGTGTTCTGAAAAAGCAGCTCCTCTTAAAACCCACAACTTCCAAATATTTTCCTCTGATTGGGAACTAACCATGGAGGAGTGTAGAGAAAAATGTGCTAAAGCACTCTACTGAAATTAACTTTGAAGCAATTTTCCCATAACTTTAAATGATGTTTCACCAGCACTACTGTATTTACAGATCAGATGACTGTTTATTTTTGCCTTAGGATAATGTGGTTCTCCTTAGTTACAAAAGTGAAATATTGATGAGTCAGGTAGCTAAAACAAGATGCAGACTGCAAGATGCTTCAAATAATGCCAAGCGTTTTATGTAAGACCTTTCTATTTAGAAATTAGTTCCTTACCTAGTAGGAAACAACAAATGTCTTCAGAAATAGAATCACAGAATCATAGAATCAACCAGGTTGGAAGAGAGCTCCAAGATCATCCAGTCCAACCTAGCACCTAGCCCTGTCCAGTCAACTAGACCATGGCACTAAGTGCCCCATCCAGTCTTTTCTTGAACACCTTTGGGGATGGTGACTCCACCACCTCCCTGGGCAGCCCATTCCAATGCCAATCGCTCTCTCTGGCAAGAACTTCCTCCTAACATCCAGCCTATACTTCCCCCAGCACAACTTGAGACTGTGTTCCCTTGTTCTATTGCTGGTTGCCTGGGAGAAGAGACCAATCCCCACCTGGCTACAGCCTCCCTGCAGGTAGTTGTAGACAGCCACAATAATAAAGTACCTTTTTTTCTATCAGTGTTACCTACCTAAGCTGGATCTGGATCCTGATCACGTAACCTTATTTTCTGTAGCAGTGGGTATAGTTATATGTGTTGTATAATTACACATCATATATACTCGAGTGAATGTCTCTTCTTTCAATTGAGCTACTTTTGCACTCCTCATTATTTTCTTATCTTTTGGCACTTCAAAATGAAAAACACAATAACAACAATAACAGCAATAACAACCTTCATCTTAGAGGTCCATACAGACTGTAAGATATTTTCACTTGCTCTTCATTTGGCTTTGTTTCTACTTCAGAAATTCACTGGTAGGATCACAGTTGAACATACACCAGCCAGAAAGTTGCCATATTACCAACAAAAACTCAGCTGAAGTAACCTTGATGTTGTATAGCATTGACCTTCAGATGGAAAGACTGCCAGAGCAGGAAGATTATGTAAACTATCTGGGAACTCCATAAAACCACCAAGCAAAGACCTTCGCCTACAGATCTGAAAACAACAGCTGATGCCTTTGGTGGTCTGACCTCTGCTATAAGAGGGAATTGGGATCCTGCATTTACTCTGACACGTTCAATAGTATTGGCAACTGACACATAGCTGACCCTTTTAGCACTATTGAGAGTGGTTTTGTGCTCAAAGGCAGATGTAGATATGCTCAGTGAAAATGTCTTCACAGGTCTTAGGTCTTCAGTGTTTATTCTGTATTTTGACACTAGGTATATCCCCTCGTCTACTTTGACAGACATTCTGTGGCTGGGCCCTGGGATGAAAGCATAGGAATGCTTGGGGTTATTCAGTCTGGAGAAGAGAAGGCTTTGAGGCAGCCTTATTGTGGCCTTCCAAGTATCTGAAGGGGGCCTACAAGAAAGCTGGTGAGGGACCTTTTGGGATGTCAGGTAGTGATAGGACTAGGGGGTCTAGCTCCCTTCCAACCCTGACAATTGTATGATTCTGTGAATCGGGCATCTGACTTCAGATTTGTGTGAAAGTTCTTGTGGCTTTTCTGGTTCTTACTGCCTGAAGTGCTTCTGAATATGGATACACATCAGAGTAAAACATGGATGTGCACCAGCCCCTTGTGCATTCCTGCCCTTTGTATAAACGCCCAGGCCTGGCAGGCTGAGCAGAGTCATGGTGTGCTGTAGACAAGCAAAGAATGAGGACTACAGAACTCATATCCTGGCCTTTGTCAGTAGTACCCAGATGATAATTCTAGATACAGCTGTTTATAGTAGTGTAAGTCCTTTTTCCTCAGTCTTTCTTTCTCTTTTTAATCATGTTGTATTTTTTAATTGTAATCTCTGAGGGATGAAGAGAGCAAACATTGCTTGACAGCATGGATGAAAGTTTAGCATGACTTTAGCACAGCTTTTAATTTTAGGAGCTGGAAGGGATCTGGAAAGATCATCTCATCCACCATCTCTACCAGAGCAGCAGCATCTTTTTTCTTTCTTTTTTTTTTTTTTCTTCAATCCAGTTTTCAATTTTATTATTTTTTGTCCCACTTCTTTCCCATTCCTATTTTCCCNCCCTCACCTTCCCCCTACCCCTCTCAACCTTACCCCAGTCCCAAGGAAGAATGCAGGTTCGGCCAAGAGGATTAAGAAGCAAAGGTAAATCAGCAAAGCAAATGGAGGGTGAGGTTAGAAAGCAAGATGGAGTTCAACCAGCAGCCTCAGCTCCCCAGCAGGCAAAGAGCTGAGAGAACAACCCAGCACAAAGTGCCCCAAGCAAAGTGCAAAGAAAAGTGACTTTATCTTTTGTTTTACCTTTCTTCTTTACACATCTCAGCAAGACTGTGAGTGAAGTAGACCTCACCATTGTTTTCATTTCTCACCCTATGGTCTAATTCTTCTCACCAAAACATTCTAGCTAGCTTCAAACTAGTACACCCCCATCTCCCTCCTTTTCTTTCCATCTCCTTCCTTTCCACATCTTTCCTTCCCATCTTCCTCTTTCCCCCATCTTCCTTCTTTCTTCTCCATCTCCTCCCTTTCCCTCCAACTTCCTTATTTCCTCTCCATCTCCATCCTTTTATTCTGCCCCTTTCCCACCCAAACCCAGAGCACCTGGTCTCTGTTGGAGTCTCCTCCCACCCCAGGTGTGACCACTTTGCCCTCCCTGCCCTCTCCCCTATTTAATGGGCCCCAGGAAAGGCAGAAGCCCTAAGCTTGCCCATTTGGGCAGAAGGGATCCTCCTCCAGTCATCACTGGTGAGTCCTTGTGGTGCACACTGGGTGAATGGGAGTGGGATCCAAAGGCCGGGGGGCCTGGTGGCCCCCCGGTTAGGTAGGACAGAGAACTGATGACTACTCTAACATCACCCACGGGTGCTGGATGGGCCTCCTTACTTAGTCTGAGCTCTTCTATGGTTAGTTGCATCTTTCTGCTTGCTCATGATGAGCTTGAGTACTTGGTGGCACTGGAGACTCATGGGTAAGTAGTATTGTGTTATAGAACTGTTTCGTTTGGAAAAGCTCTCAAAGGTCATCAAGCCCAACCTTCAAGCTAGCACAGAATCACAGAAACATTCAGGTTGGAAAAGACCTTCAAGATCATCAGCTCCAACTGTTATCCCTACTCTACAAAGTTTACCCTTCAGCTATATCCTCAACACCACATCTAAATGACCTTTAAACACATCCAGCGTTGGTGACTCAACCTCCTCCCTGGGCAGCCCATTCCAATACCTGACCACTCTTGCTGGGAAGAAATGTTTCCTAGTGTCCAGTCTAAACCTACTCAGTGGCAGCTTGAGGCCATTCTCTCTTGTTCTATCACTATTTTCCTGTGAGAAGAGACCAGAAGCAGCCTCTCCACAACACCCTTTCAGGTAGCTGTAGAGAGCAATTAGGTCTCCCTTCAGCCTCCTCTTCTTCAAACTAAACAGCCTCAGCTCCTTAAGTTGCTCTTCATAAGATTTATTCTCCATGCCCTTCCCCAGCTTTGTTGCTCTCCTCTGCACTCACTCCAGCACCTCCATGCTCTTCTTGTAATGAGGTGCCTGAAACTGACTGCAATACTTGAGGTGTGGCCTCACCAGAGCTGAGTACAAGGGGATAATCACCTCCCTATCCCTGCTAGACACAGAATTTCTAATCCAAGCCAGGATGCCCTCGGCTTTCTTTGCCACTTGGGCACACTGTTTGCTCATATTGAGTTGTTTGTCTATTACAACCCCCAGGTCCCTTTCTGCAGGCAACTTTTCAGCCACACTGCCCCAGGCCTGCAGCATTGC